>OENT01001122.1:0-56239 GCA_900239685.1 Rotaria macrura | reverse complement strand
GGGGGGGGGGGGGGGGAACGTTTTGCAATTTTTTGACCTTGGGGTCTCTGGAAGTCCATGAAGATGATGTCTATCAAATTTGTGTCTATGACAACTTTTGCTCTACTACCCAAGGTCTATCTACGCTGAAAGTTTCAGGAATTTGCGTTCGGCTGTTTCTTAGAAACGCCGGAAAAGGGGGGGGGGTCCCCTTAAGCCGTTTGTCAATATATGGAGGTTCTTGAAAATCTCTCCAATGCGTATTGCTGCTTCTTTAGGTTTAATTCGATTTCTTACATTTTGCGCCCAACTAATTGACATAAACACAGTAATTGTATCGATCCATTTATCGAGGAAATTTAAATTAGAGAAAATATGAAGTAAACAAAACAGTTATTTACGCAGTATTTGACTGTTCCTATTCTTAAGTGCAAAAGTGTTAACTATCTCTCTCAATGGCTACTAACCGAAAATCAATGCATCTCAGATCTGACGTACTATTACATACTGTTATTTTACTACATTTTCATATTGAGGAATACTCCCACTAACTATTACTCATAAAAAAGCGATTATTCGATTTCTATGAAATGTTTCATCTCTTTTCAAATTAAATTGAACACAATAAAAGGGAATAACAGTAAGTCGAGTATTCGAACAAAACTATATCTAATCTACTAAATGATTCTCTTACTCTTCGTTTTTTATGTACCTTAAAATCTCCAAATTTTCAATACATGTTCACAACAGTATGAAGAACATGCATTTGACTCTTATTTCATACATGAATTTTTCTCCACATAATTGTCCCTAACAGTACATTATTAATATTATGTGAAGTCTTCTATATTCGTATGTTAGTAAGTTTTCGTGTCAGCTGTTACTTTTCGTGTACAGTACTAGTTGATGGTAGTGAAGTTTATTTTAAATCTTATTCGACCTAAAAATATCCAAAGACTTGAGCACCGGATCGAAGATAGAAAATTCCATCTGCATAGATAGTTTGCCTCTTTCGTGAGATGCATGCGATATGTCGAAAAAGATGTCCGACAGAGTTGCTCGACATTATTGATAAGTAGATTTTACGTAGTTTTCTTTTGAACAACGACTAACATTATTCCTCTATCAGGATAACGAGAGAAAAAACAATTCTAACGGGTGTCACAAAATGAATGGCCCTCTCCGTATTTTTCATATAACTCATTCATTTTTCAGTGTTTAAGAAAAAATGTTTTTACCAAAAGATTCCTCGTCAAATTCTCTACAAAACTTATATACTTTTATTATCTTAAATAATCTCCATTATTTTATGACATGCGATACAATCGTTTCGTCCAAGAAGCACAACTTTCAAACACAACATTTTTTCGAATTTTTNTCTTTATCGATAAATCCTAGAAAATTCTCTTAGTCATCATTTTTATTTCTCAAAATGAAAAGCGAAGATTTACAGAAACTGGTACTTTTGAAACATCAAAATGGTGATAATCCAACGAAGGTTTTTCGTGATTTGAATGGAGTAATCGGTTTAAGAACGATCAAAAGATGATACAAGATGATCAATGAAACTGGTTCTATCAATTCATCAGTATCGTCAGGTCGTCCACGTACAGCTCGAACTAATGCCAACATTAAGAAGGTCAAGCGAAAGCTACAACGAAAAAAGGTATCGACTAGAGGACTTGCACTTGATCTGAGTATATCTCACGAAAGTGCTCGCATAATTCTTCGGGATGATCTTGGCTGTCGACCTTATAATCATGTGATCGAACCAGCACTTACCGAGGAACATAAAGAAAAAAGAAAAAAGTTTGCTAACTGGATACGAACAAACTTTCGAAAGCAGGAAACATTGAAAATTTTGTTTTCTGACGAAAAGATGTTCGACATTGATGGTGTTTACAATACCCAGAATGACCGTATTTGGACTGTAAATCGTGATGAAGATAATCAGAAAGGTGGTGTTCATCAGAAAAAAACATTTCCTGAGAAAATCATGGTTTGGCTTGGTGTTTGTTCAAAAGGTGTATCTCCATTGGTGATATTTGAGCAAGGTAGTTTTTTTTTTACTATGCATTTAATCAAGGTACAGTTGACCATGATCGATACATTAAAGAGGTGCTTCCTGTGGCACTTAAATATGGCAATCACGTCTTTGGAAACGACTGGACATTCCGATAAGATGGGGCTAGACCCCATACTCATCGTTTAACACAACAATGGTGCCATGACAATTTTCCAGCATTTATCGATAAAGACCATTGGCCACCAAATAGTCCTGATCTCAATCCATTGGATTATTGTATCTGGGATGAATTTGTGAAATTTATCGATTGGAATAAAGTGACATCTAAATCAACCATGATTCAAGAGCTAAAACGTGCAGTAAAAAAAATTCGAAAAAATGTTGTGTTTGAAAGTTGTGCTTCTTGGACGAAACGATTGTATCGCATGTCATAAAATAATGGAGATTATTTAAGATAATAAAAGTATATAAGTTTTGTAGAGAATTTGACGAGGAATCTTTTGGTAAAAACATTTTTTCTTAAACACTGAAAAATGAATGAGTTATATGAAAAATACGGAGAGGGCCATTCATTTTGTGACACCCGTTATTTATGCGCATGCAGATTTTTTTCTTAGCCAAATATGATTCATTCACTAATATTCTAGTTCTTTGAAGATATCACTAAATACGTACAACATGTCTCAAGCAGTTGAATGCGACACAAATAATGAAGATGAGATGAAGAGCAAGCAAAATATTACATTGAAAACAAGCGTCATCTTTACTGAAGACGACCTTAGCGATGAAGCAAAGAAACAGTTCGAATTCCACAGTGACATTTTGCAAACATATCAATTGTATGCCGATCATATACTAGTAAACAAAAGGTTGTCGCCGGTTGGACGCCATCTTGTGTGCACGATACTCGAACGAAATCATATGAATTCGAAGCTTGCACTGAATTATGCTGCCTTTCATCCGGAAGTTAGCAGTAAGGGGAATGTGTTGCCACCTCAAGTTATGTTATGTGGTTCGCCTCGTACTGGTACAACACTGCTTTACAATTTGATGGCTTGTGATCCAGCATGTCGAGCAACGCTCTATACAGATATGGTTCAGCCGGTACCACCACTATCACGTTCAGATACTGTCGGGCAGAAGCAGCGTATTGCTAGTATACTGGGTATTCGGGAGATGTTGACTAAGTTTGGCTTAGGCCATCATCTCAAAGAGATATGTGCTTCTCATCCTCTACTTCAAACTGAAGAAGATCAATACATTCTTCAGCATGCTGGATTTAATTGGTATCTCAATATGCTTGCATCTGCTGATGATGAAGAAGTCTCCGCATGGTTTAAAGATGACACGAACAAGAAGTTCATGTACGACTATCACAAGACTTTTATACAAATGTTGAATAGTGTCGATGCGCCTGATTCTCATTGGCTCTTTAAAGCACCGCTTCATACTTTGTATCTTGCTGAATTCTTGCGTCACTATCCTTCAGCTAAACTTGTCATGACACATCGTCGACTGGAAGATGTGTTTCCATCTTTGTCTCGTTTATCGACTGCCTCTGTTGCGTTTTTTTTTAATAATGACGAGGAAAGTGACATAATTCTTTCCGAAGTAGTAAAGAAGCGATCGATACATGTCATCGATACAATAATTAAACGTATGGTTGAATTTCGACGTCGTCAACCTCATTTTCCGTGCTTCGATGTATTATACGACGACCTAATTGGACAGCCAATCGAAACAGTTCATCGTATTTACGATTATTACGGTCTTAAATGGTCAGAAGAATTTGAAAATGCTATGGTTGCGTGGTTACGCGACAATCCTCAAGGCAAACACGGTCGTAATTCCTATTCACTCGAAACTTGCCAACTAACACCCGATGAGATTGAACGGAACTATAAAGAGTACATTAGTATGTTCCTCAATACGAAGAATTCCTCTGGAACAGATCGCACGAATTCGACATGCAAAGACCCAATGGTCAATGAAACGGAGTCTTCATGAAACAAGTGTACTAACAATCATTCGAAACACTCATTGAATAGTGACAAGAATTGTCTTGAATTTTTATCTTACATACTGCATTTCATTCTTAGATTACAGGATAGATAAATACATTTCATTGAAATAAGTGACAAGGTCATCGAGCATCAGAGTCAAGCAGTTAAGGAGAATCCTAAGATATATTTGATGGAAAACTCGAAGTATTGAGATGGATGGGGAAACGTGGCAAGTAGACAGTCTAGGCTATTTAAATGAATTCATGTTACGGCACAAATCGATAAAGAAGAGAAAGCTTGTATGCGTATAAACTAACCATGATAGTTATTTCGTATAAAATAACATGAAAACGTAGAAGATCAAGAATAACACTTATCGGTACTTATAATTAGAGTACATAAATCATTATTTTATTCAATGTGCATCTTTTTTGTGTTGGTTTGAATCCTCTGAATCTCTATATTCAAATAAGGGGAAGACAGCAAAGATATGTAAATAGCGAAGAAACCAAACAAGTCAATTATCTGCAAGGATATGAAAATTTAATTAATACGATTATTTCTTCCAACTCCTATTGAATCAAAGACGTGTGGACGAATACGCGCTATTACATCAAAGTTAACAATGTTGCGATAATAAATTATACTCTATGAATTCGTTGAAATAAATAACATTTTTATTTTAAGAGTTTTAGTGTGATGAAAACAGACCTTGCGTACACCTTTTAATGACATATAACAGCATCTTAAAGAGTGGACAAGACATATTGTTATTTTTATAAGGACGGGATGCTTAATAAATTTTACAAGTCAGATATTCTTGATATAATGTCATTCTATAAACCAAGCCATAAAGAAGAATCTGATATCATATGACCTAAAAATGAGTGAAGACCATCAGTCTTCAACTATAAATATATCTTCATACACACCGTTGCCAAATTATAAGCAAATCTAATGAAAAACTTCCGAGAAAAACATTCTATCAAGAGAAGAGTCACTGGGTGATTTTCAAACCGGTTCCTCGAATGTCTTAAACCATTACAGTGAATAGTTTGAAAAATTAGATTTTGAAAAGCCGACTTATTTGGAATCTTCTATGCTGTGAACAGATATGAGCAATCTGAATTCGTAGAAAAAGTTTGAAGCGAATTGATTTGTGAGTGACCACTCATTTCGTCCTCTTGCATTTTCGTCCGAGTTACTTAGTTCATGACTTTACAAGAAACAGTCTATACAGTTATCCAGAGACAGTTGTTGTGTAAACACTAGTGTTGTGCATTGTGAATCATCATGTTTTGAAAAGGCAATGAATGGTCGGTGATGTCTGGCCTTCTTTAAAAACATGTGTCGATAATTTTTTTCTATTCATCATGTGATCACGTGCATGAATATTTATTATCTAGCGATCATCAATGCTTGTGATGCCTTATAGTATCAGCTACTAGACTATTTCAAAAGAGTTTGGGTTGGATCAAAACAAAAGAAGAGGCATGTGGTCATTTTAATCCCCCTTTCATGCATCTATTGATAATACAATACAATGTTAACTTAGGTAGTCGTTATAGTAAGCAAAAATTTAGTTTACAGCTACACTGGAAAAAAGTGCCACATGAAGTCTCTGAAGTTTCATTGAGTTTTACTATAATATATAAGTGCCCTTAGGATGATTCGAAACCTGGATGAGGTTTAGCAATACTCAAAGTTTTGCCGATGACTATAATGAGTTCTGAAATATAAAATGGTGTTTTAGGTTGCGTTATGCATCGTATGTCTTATGTTTCTATCTTTCTTGTGACATCATCGTTCTATGTATCCCGCATACATCTTCTTTAGTTTTGTATGAGTGGTTATATGTGTGCTCTTTCTACGTCCTTCTCTTCCTTCTATGTGAACTTGTATATTTTGTTTTGTAATCTCTATTGCACTTTTGACTAATTGTTACATTCTAGTAGATTCCTCTTTTTCTATATGACTTACAATTGGAAAAGTGGTTGACCACATATCAGGTTTCGTCCGGAACCCTTTGAAATTTGTGTTATCCCAGAATTTGGCCATACACCCTTCTTAGATTCGTATTCAAAAGCATTTGGTAATATATCTCGTGTAGAACTCGTTCATCGTTAAATTCCCATTCAAAATGAGAGTTTTTTCTACTGTTCAGATTTTTTGAAGCACTCTCTCTATTCAGACTCATGTGGAATTCATTTTTACGCAAGTCACCCTTAAAAATGATAAAGTCGTTCATATTATTTTTTAATTCGTCCAAAAGTTGTTTTTGGTAAGGCACTATTAGAATTAATTAATTTCTGTATAGTCTATTTCGGTTATAGGAAGAATTCCATTTTTGGAAAGTGACCATCTGATAAATTATATTTTACGTCTTCTGAATTGAGACTCGTGAAGAATTCTTTTATTGCTCTCTAAAATAAAGCCGTTTTTTAGAGGGTTAGCGAGAGCTTCAGGCATTTTGAAAAATACGTCTTCGGTTTTCGAGACCTCGGAAAACCGCAGGTTTCCTACAATTCCGATCCCGATACTATTAAGGGCACTTCTTCCTCGGAATCGACTAGTCACTTTCGAGTATAAGTATCGTCTGAAACTTTTAGGAATGAATGGTCCTAGTGAGGAACACTTGTAGTAAAAATTCCAGGCTTTCATACCTTACTATAAATTAGACTTACGACTGGTTTTATAACTTCCAAGAGAATCGAAATAACTTCATCCATGTGAAGGTTATCGAGGTCGAGTTGGTTTTAAATTAAAGCTAGCCTCCAAACATAACTTTTCATCGGACAGAATTTTGTATTTGCTTGTATTCATTTTTTATAAACATTTCTGTAGGTAAAACTTCCAAAACAGGCCTAAAAAGGTAGTAAATCGGACTTCTTTCAGTCAAGGAATCAAACATAAAAAATCCATCGGATCAAACGCTAGCTCTCATCGATCCCTTGGAAATTAGAAAAAGTGTCAGGGAAAGCTCAAGCAAAATGGGACTTATGCCAATTTTCCTGCGTGAAAGTCATATTTTGAGAAAAATCCAAAATAAGTTCCAATACCATAATTTGATAAATGTTCTTCATAGACGAATATAAAACAATTTTCTACCTTTTTATCGTATATTACCAATTAAAATGATTCACATGATCACATACAATGGTATCTATCAAATGCTAAGCTCTAAGAGAGAACTTTGAAAGACTCTGAAAATAAAAGTCTTCCAAAAAACCTTACTTTCATTTCTGTGAGGGCACTGAAGAAATAACTTATGTAATGCTCTTTGATTTCAGTGTTAACTCAATAAACTCTAGCGCATTCGAGAGTGGACACATAGCTCCATCTAATGACCTGTAAATATCTCAATCTACTAATTAGAAGGAAATTCATTGTTCTCAAGGTGGCCCTCAAGCTATTCTGCAGTATGGTTTGCTTCATGTCGGAAACCTAACCGTATTCTCATAACCCATTACCCGTGTGAATATTTCAGCGAAAAAGCTCGCTTAAAACAGTTTAAAATGTGTGCTTTTCAGGACTTTTCAGCGCACATTTTTGAGCGATTGAAAGAACTTAAAGTAAAACGTCTCAGCTCTTTTAAGTACTGAAATTTATTATTTACTTAAGTAATAAAAACATTATGTCACTCCTCTAACGTTCCTGTAGTGGTAAACTACATTCAGAATTTCCATTTATGTGATCATACTATAAATTGATTGAATTATTCAATTTTTGATTGTATACAATGTTGCGCTGGATATTAGATTAGATCATCACATCTTTGAACTGGAAGTCAGTGCTATATACCACTTTACTAAATTACCGTGCGGAATCGTATTGATGATACAACATTATATCAATTGTGTTAAACTATAAGACCACAACCAAATATTTTCTGTTTTACTTTTGTTCTAATGACTTTCCAGAAGTGTGATATTTTTTTATCATTGAGCTAGGTTTTCTCGTTCAGAAAAACTACTTTAGAAATCTTTAGAGAAATAAAGATAATGAATAAATCAATTCTACGCATTGGGTTCTCGAGCTCTTGATTTCTGTTTATTTTTTCGAAACGGTTTAACTGGATTTCCTTAATTAGGAAAATAAATTATTGAAGCAACCCATGTAGCCGATAATGCAGAATAATGGACATTATTTTACATTATTTTTCCTAAATAATGTACGTAATGTAATGATAATGCAACCTATTTCATGCATTTTAATGCATTATTCGTCAAATAATGGAAAAAATGTTCGATAATCCATTGTTTTTCAATTAATTATTGCCGATTTTAACATTATTTATTTATAATGTATGATAATGCATTAAAATTTAAGAAGNCATTGACTTCTTAAATTTTAATGCATTATCATGCATTATAAATAAATAATGTTAAAATCGGCAATAATTAATTGAAAAACAATGGATTATCGAACATTTTTTCCATTATTTGACGAATAATGCATTAAAATGCATGAAATAGGTTGCATTATCATTACATTACGTACATTATTTAGGAAAAATAATGTAAAATAATGTCCATTATTCTGCATTATCGGCTACATGGGTAGTAAAACCTCGCTTTGTTTTCAGCTTGAAACTAATCTATAGAAAACAGTATTAACGTTAGGAAAAAGTGACCTATAATGTGTATTTCAAAATATTGAATTTCACTAAGATTTTTAGACTTATGAAGTTTAACCTGTCATAGTGCTTATTACTTTCTCAAAATAATAAAGGTGAAATGAAGCTGAAGTCTGAAAAAAGCGTTGTGTTTTGTAGGGAAAACTTCCTCTTTTGACATATATACTTCCCATCACCATAAGGATATCATTGTCAACTGTCCCATTAAATTGAAATCATAAACTACTAAGCCTTAGAAAAATGACTCAAATGCGAATTTCCTGTCAAAAGGTAAAGCTTTATAAAAATTTGCGTAGAAATATCTCTCAAAAATGACAATCTGCTGTTTGAAACAAGTTCTTCTGTTGAAAAACACGTTCAGATTTTTCAAATATAACGTTTCATTTCGTATTTAATATTAGAAACCTATGGGGACAGTTGAAGATAAAAACGATGCATTTCTCTGACGAAGGGGTTATTATTTTGCTTTTGCATTTCATAATCATTGATTTAAGTGTTTCCTTTAATCAATTAAGTTTTATCATTCTGATAAAATGATAACTTCATGGAATATGGTTGTTCTAATGTTCTGCTCAATCAAACAGTTTGAAATGAGAATTAAATCATTTCGCTCAGTTTAAAATACTCTTGATTATCGAATTCATGGAAGTTGAAACCAAAGTACGACTTTATTCGACAGTTAAGAATTATTAATCAATTAATATTCTTCTATTGAGTGAGTAATTATAAAGAAAAATATAGTCCCTAAAATTCTGCATTCAAAAACAGACGAAAACATTTTAAGTCATTCCTGATTAACGGTTAAATTAGCTAACCACTAAAAACATGCGAAAGTCATTGCCATTGGGGAACGTTTTTAAATCGTAAAGAAAAACCACAGATACTCTCAAAAATATTTGTATGTTAATTTTTAAGACCACTTTTAGAACTAACGAAGACGCCATGCACATGTATTCAACAAAATGTCTTAAAGAAATATTCTAACAAAAAGCGAAAACTGCTAAATTTTCTTTATCTTCTTTATTTTGGAATCGGTTCGATTCAGTTTGAAAAAACACGCACCGAATCCCACTACTGATATATGGCGTCTCAGTGACGTGAAATTATTTTAATAGTATTCCAAAGTGTACATGGTTTTGTATAGAATTCAGAGAGAATTCATTTTAGATTAGCGACAATATTTTATTATGAAATTTGAGCGAGGAAAACTTGAATTAGAAATGATTCCATTCTATATGACTCTAGTGTAAAATCACGACCATTGAAAGTCGTAAGAAGACATCTGTCGATTGGTATCTTTATTACTACTCAAATCGTATCACGACCGCATGAAGACATTATCCTTTTTCATGCAAGTCAGTCTCGTGCTTTTTTTTTCATTCTTCGTGGTAGATGTATTTTTGTTACTCTTTTCTTTTCGTTACGTATATGAAGGTACCATATTTATAACCGTTCGTGTGCGCATCGTGTGTTAAACCATCGCTGACGTATTTTTCAAAAAAAAAAGAAACAATATAGACAGGAAGCCATCTGTTCGACATCAAACTCGTTTATGTAAGTAGATAGAAATGAATGATTTTATTTCACTGAACCATGTTTTTCTAGTTATATTTTAGACGAACTTAAATGTCCCAACGACGCGTTCTCATATATGATTCAAAACTATATGATGAGAAAACATTTCGGGAAGCTTTGAAAGACTTAAATAGTCAACATAAACTTCATTTAACATTTCTCGGAAGCAAGCTAACCGATGAAACTGTAAGTGAAGCTGAAGGCTTCGATGCTATTTGTGTATTTGTAAATGATGTCGTCGATGCCAATATTATTGAACAATTACATAAATATTGTCCTTCAGTTAAAATCATTGCTCTTCGAAGTGCAGGATTCAATCATGTAGATCTTAAGACAGCCGAAAAGTATGGGTTCAAAATATGTCGTGTACCACGTTATTCGCCATATGCTGTTGCTGAGCATTCAGTTGCACTTCTACTTTCACTAAATCGTCAAATGCATCATGCATTTTTTCGAACGAAACAACATAATTTTTCTTTGGATGGTCTTGTTGGTATCGATCTATTTGGTAAAACCATTGGTATTATTGGAACAGGTGGTATTGGTATGTGTGCAGTAAATATTTTTTTGGGTTTTGGTTGTAGAGTTTTAGCCTATGATATTTATCCAAATGAACAAGTCGCCAAAGAGAAAGATTTTACATATGTGTCTATGGATGAATTACTTAAAGAAAGTGATGTTGGTATGTACCATGTAACTTTATGTATCTCAACTATATCATGATTATTTATTTTCAGTATCACTTTATGCACCATTACTTGATTCGACGTATCATTTAATTAATAGAGAAGCTCTGGAGAAAATGAAACCAGGTGCTTTATTAATTAATACAAGTCGAGGTGGTTTAGTAGATACAAAAGCGCTTGTTGATTGTCTTAAATCAGGAAAACTACGTGGCGCTGCTCTTGATGTATACGAAAATGAAAAGCAATATTTCTTTAATGATTATAGTCAACAGGTAGGTACATTTTTATTTTTCGTTAAATCATTCTGCTGTCTATTATATGAAATATATTTTTTTACAGGTAATGGATGATGATATATTAGCTCGTTTAATTTCAATGCCGAATACAATCATTACTTCTCATCAAGCATTTCTAACGGAAGAAGCTTTAAAAAATATAGCTGAAACAACAATAAAGAATTTACTTGATTTTTTCGATGGTAAATCACTCAGTGAACAAAATGAAGTAAAAGCTTCATAAAACCAATCATCATGCCTTCTTTTGACGTAAAGATGATTGACTTTATCTAAATTCAAATGATGGCATAGCATTGTAGTTAGGACGAAAATATGCATTAAAAGAAGATCGACCCAGTATTGTTTACGTTATCATAATATTTTAAACCCTTTTAGCACAAAAATATTCGACGATGAAATACTTTCAAAAAGCAGCATTCATTAAATTTTTGTAGTCATAATTAGTCGTATACACTTTGATAATGAAACTAAAATAAATATCGTTCATCAGACTTGAAAGTTTTGTGTATTTAAATTTTCAAGCTCTTCTTGTACAAGATAACGAAGACGATCATGGCGTCATGATTGAATATATTCATAAAATTGACCACGATTCGAAATAATAACAGTTTTTAATGGCTATAAAGTGACATGCATATGTATCAAAGCCGATACTAGTATCCAAGGTCCATATAGATATTTCGATGCATGCTTGATATGACGTAACAAATTATGTTTAGATAATAACTATGCGCAACTCATGTTAGTTAGTTGTATCCAGCTCAAGTTTAGAACATTCAAGGAATGCTCTAATTTAAATAGGAGAAGAATTATAAAATTTTCTACAATGATCATTCATATTTTTTATAGCAAGATTTTCATCTTTATGAATAAAAAGTTGCTTCATGTGACAAGAAAAGTGAGTACAAGAATAAACGTAGCGCTAGCACAGTGTCTTCAAGGATCTACATGAAAGATTAGCTTTACGAGTTGGACGTTAAGGATCCAAAAATTTATATGTATCTTATCGGTATTTGAATGCATGCTTGTATACAAATATAGACTATCGTAGTAATGATTATTGGTAGGAGACAAACGCAACGCTGAAGGGGAAGTTATTTGGGACTTATTAAAAAGCTAAGTATAGATGTCGTCACGTTTCCAACTCCACAATAGCAGATCAGCACAATAGAAATATTTTGGCTTCAGCGAAATATCATTACCCATGGTGTATGCATTCGAAGCGAAGAAGAACACAGCACTTCTATTCGACAAACATATAGTATTTATTTGTTTTGTTTACGTAAATAAAAAAGCACACTTACCTAGACAAAGGAACTTGGTCGGAAGGTAAGAGAATATAAACTTTTATCTATTATGATTTTCTCTGCAAAAACAAATGCATTAATGTTAATGCAGATAAGTAGCAGAGTTTTGTATGGCATAGATATTGGCATATATTTAATGGATCTTATTTATGAAACATATGCGGTGAAAAATATGGAAAATTAATATGACTTCATTGCCATTCATGTTGTTTTTCTATTTACGGTAGTGAAGAATCATCATAGTGAAGTTATACAAACTTGTTTAAACGAACTTATGAAAGTTCGAAAAGTTAGAGCAATGTCTAAATTTTACAATGAAGACTTTCAGTTCTTGATTCCAAATGAGAACTGATGAAAATGAATTAGTAGTAACTTAACTAATCATTCATTGAAATGTAAATGTATTCGGCTATTTTCATGTTTCATAGGTTATTAACAGTGATTTAGCCTAGCAATATGCAAACGTCTGCTTGATTACTTTCTCAAATCGTTCATTCTTTTCTTTTTTGTATCATGGAAATTCGTCAGTATTAACTCTTCGAAGCTTGCCGGATAACGCATCAGTTGACTATTGTGAATTCTCTTACAAAAAAAAATGTAAATGCAACAGTTTGAATGCTCATATTATAGTGATGCACCATAGAGCCATTCTCGTATTGAGAACTACAGTTGAGTTAAATTGACTGATTACGTTGAAACAAGTTTACATGTCGATACATACGATTGTAGCGCGAGATACATCGTGTAATTTCAGTTCATGCGACGAATAACCTATCGGTGAATTGATGGTTATCAATCCTCTCCTTAGATCCGATTCGAAACATTAAAAATAGATATGGATATGTACGTTGGTCTACTTGTCTATTTCCTCTGCAATTCAAAACTGAGTTTTAATCAACCGTCGATATTCATTAACAAGGGGTATTTGTCATTTCAGATAAATCACTGAATAACATGTCGACATACTACGTCTCCACCGGTGATACAGTTTGGTGTATTAGCCGACGATTTGGCTGTACAGTCGATGCATTGGTGGCTGCCAATCATGGTGTCATACTCGAAGCTTTGTAAGTGAACAAAATCGTGAATCTCCCATTCTAAGGTAACATAACAATTCAAACTTCATATTCGCCTCAACAGAAAATAGTAGATATTCATTTTGAGTAGACTTCAGGATCCTATTAAATATTCTAAATCAAACAGTCAGTGATAAGTATCAATTACAATCGATGCGGAAATAGCGATTTTGAATCACAAAGGGATCCATTGCCATACACTGGAATATCTTGATCTCTAAAACGACATAAGAACTTAATTTTTACTTTGCAACACTCCCACTATGAATTACATCGTAGCCAGTATAAGCATTTAAAGATGAACAACAATATGAAAATCTGCTGTTTTACTTGAAATTTATTATTCGTTTTTTACAAGATAGTATCGAGCTATAAAACGAAGTTATCGGTGGATTTTCGAAGAATAATGGGTTGGATTTATTTCTTTTTTCATTTCTTTCGAGAGGGAAATATGTTTAAAGTCGATGTTCACGGACTTAAAAACTTCTTACGACAAGTTATCATATCCCAGCGTATTTCACAGTTACTCAGGAAAAATTGTACAAATAAATTCATATTTGCTGAATGAATACGCTTTTCTTTCTATCTCAAAGGATTCTCCAATAATACAACATCAACAAGTAGAACCATGCAACCAGCATGACTAGCACTTGGCAATCATCAACTAGGTACAATTTTGAGCGAAAGAGCTCCACCTCCCATTAATCAACTGCATCATTTCATCAATCCAGCAGCGCCGCAAGTAACGAGTGTGCCAGCAGATCTGATCGGTGCTGTGATCTATCAAGAGTCAAATGGTAATGTAAAAGTTGACCCGACGAGGAATCCGGGCAATATTGGAGTCGACTCTGGTGTCATGCAAGTAAAGGAGCATACAGTTATTGATCTTCAACGACAGTATCCATCTCGTTTTGTTGGTCTTCACGGTACAGCCAAAGAAATTATGCTGGGTTCCAACTATCTCAAACAACTGTACGATAACAGTGCAGATCAAGACTGGGGTATTATACTTTGTGCTTATAATTCAGGGCCAAATGGCGTTGATAAAAATAATTTACGTTCACTACCAGTTGGTACCGATGATGGAACATATGTCGATAAGATTTTACAATTTTGTGATGACATTTCTAAAAGCATTTCCTTACCATAAGATCATTATGAATGAATCTATGGCAGAAGTTTTTAAGTAAATCGTTGTATACAATATTTTTTTAATAAAGAACATTCTTCATATTTTGCTGAATTTTCACTCTAAGTGAAATTTCTTTTTCAACTTACAACTGCAAAAAGTATTTCAAGTACATACTTACATAGGTAAACCAGAAGATAATACATCAATAAAAATACTAAGATTGTTTATACTACGCTGCAACGCAGATATCATAGATAGGTTGATGTGGTATAGCTACGACGTTTTCAAAATATATAAGGTACTTTTCATTAATAGTAATAGAATACTAAACGAACATAACATTTACTTTTCTATGTGAAAAAGCACTAAAAAAACAATAACAACAGTAACATGGTTTCTTTTTCAATGTCACTAGTATAATCTAAAGAAGAATATCACGAAAATTTAAGTGAATATCAGTGAAAAGAAAAACGAATCATTGACAAATATATCCTCCTTTACATGCCGAACAACAATGAAGAGTTTTAGAAGTCGAGTGTGCTTCATATTTTTTAACGTTTGCAGATAGTTAATTTATGTTTGGTTGATAGTATCAAGATTTAGAAATCTTATAATTCAATCTTTTAAAATAAATGTTGTAAAAAAGGCTTGAAACATTCAGTCACATCTAAACCATCGTTCGTTGCGTCCGAAATACTTCACTGAAGCAACAGACCAAGCTTCCAACTCATCTTTGTCATTGATCTATTTCACAGAAGAGCTTCATCAAATATTCATTGCCTGATGACTAAGCAATGCTTTTATTCTATGGTCAAGCAGAATATGAATGAAGACAATGTAAAGGAATGGAAATGATTGCTTTCATTTCATCAGTGATCATTGACGATTAGTCGATATTAAAGAATCCTATTCAAATCGATTTTTTTCTTCGATGTCTTATTCAAAATTATGATCAAAACATAGATAAGAAAGTTGATTCTGTTCAAAGATCATCAATTCCGATCGATTTTGAACTTTTGCACTCGATGATTTCCCCAATCGCTAACGTAGAGATTTTCTTCTCGATCAAAGGACAAACCAATCGGACGAAAGAGCTGATTGGATCGATTTCCATAACCATTACCCCCAACGACGATACTTCCCTGTGCGGCTCCTCGGGTCCAACGCATTATTCTGTGATTCTCATGGTCAGCTACATACATAGTACCCAATGGATCCACAATGACTCCATATGGGTACGATAATTGATGGAGACTATTTCCTTGACCTTGACCACCAGCCACAACAATGCCCTTCTTTTCACCTTCGATCCATTTCATAACACGATGATTATTGTTATCTGATACGTATACTGAACGATCTTGATCGACGAATACATATGTAGGAGTACTGAGCTGATTAAGCCGATTACCATTTCCATTGCCCCCTGCAACCAATGTTCCTTCCCGTTCTCCTACTTTGTATCGCCTGACTTCATGCTTTTCACAATCAGCAATGTAGAGGAATCCATCATTATCCATAGTCAAACCATAAGATTGAACATTCGCAATGAGAGTTTCTTCATGTCTACCATTGTGGCGTGACCATCGAACTACTCTTCTATTTCCACATTCATAAATGATGAAACAATCTTTTGTATTATCAATGATCACATCTGTCGGAGAATTCAACTGATGGACAGAACTTCCTCGTCCATTTCCACCAGCCACAACTTCACCTGTCGTAGCATCACTTTGCCATTTAACAATACGATGATTCGAATATTCGGCAATATAAACAGTTTGATTATCATCGATACACAAGCCATATGGATTGCATAGTTGATTCATTCCATCACCGGCTCCATTTCCTCCTGCTACAGTCGTACCATGCTGTATCCACTTGCAGTCCATGTTCAAGTTTGTACTACGAGGTAATGTCACTGAAATAAAAGAAGATTTTCGTTTAATTACATTTGATTAAAGTCTATTGATCAAGACCCATAGTCGAAGTGCAAAATCTCTGTGGAAAAAGGAAACAAAAGAGCTATTTCACTCAATTATAGTAGCCTGATTGTTTTTGACTTTTTGAATGCTAAAAAATCTGAATATATCTATTCGATGTTAATCAGTGTGTATTTAGAGCATCAAAACACTTTAAAAAGTAAGCTGGATCGTTCGGACACGTTTTAATGGCTGAATGTCTCTCGTTGATGATCAGAAACACTGAAGAAAACCTAACATATGGCCTCTTTGTTCCTAAAGAGATGATGTTTGAGTATGGCTCTTGACGAGTGAATTGACCATTGCATTTTAATAATTAGAAATTAGTGCGTAAGTGCTGATGATTTTTAAACAATTTTCTGTGGACATCTATTCAAACCAATACTCTATGGCTTCATCCATCTTCAAACAAAATATATCGGTAACATTTTACTACCAGCACTCAAGGACATAAATATTCTAGTTGGCAGAGACTAACATGACTTCAGCGATGAAATTAAAATTTCTGACTGCTGTTTTGAAAAAAAACAATATAGATTATTTACGAAATGTTTAGTGAGTTTTCATTCAGTCTGACTTGTGTAAATTCTGTAAGATTAAAATTTTAAATGATCTTCGAAACATGTATTTTCATTGTTCGACCATTCTTTTTTGTTGATAGATGCATCAATAACGATCGATACATTATCTTTTTGCTTAGATTAATGTTAGCTCAAGAATCTACTATTGAGATAAATTTGAAAGTTTCAGAGGATTCAACAGAATAGTAAAGATGTGCGAACGAAGAGACAAGCCTCTCGAAGTATGCACAACTGTAGTTAATGGGTACTACATCCAAAACATATCAAATGGTGCTCAGTTTCATACTTTGAGTAGAATTTTATGCCTTCAGATTAAAAACATTGACTGATTGGTAAAACTAAATGGTTGTCGGTATTCACATTATTCATTAACTGTTAAAGCTCGCATCAATCGTAGCAAAGAATAGCCGCATTTCAAAGCAAGAAAAACAACATAGAAAAATCAGAATGTAGTCAAATTGTTTTTCTAAATTTAATTTTCTGTAAAATGATTATGAGATGCATCAAGTCAATATAATAAACCATTTCAAATGAACACGTAGAATTGCATTACTAGAATCGAGCTTCATCAATTATGTAAAATAGAATAGTGATTATCTATGGGTTAATATGACTGAAGGATCTGAATATGTTCTCGCACGAACATACTCAGAAAAAACACATTTATTATTCGTTGGGATGATTCTGATAACAAGAATGATGTAGTTTTCGATCCTTATTTCAAATTATTAACGAAGAAATGCAAATAAAAAAGCGCTGTTATACTTTCCATGCCATAGTTCAGGACAGCTACTCTGTTATATTCATCTTGATTTACAATTCTGTGATCTCTTTACAAAAAAATGACCGAATAAATATTTAAACGAAAGGGTTTTCATCTCGATTATATTTGATTAAATGCGAGAAACGAAGATTTTCCGAACTTTATTTTAAGGCTATCATTGTACTATGTTCACAACTTCTAATTCCAGTATTATTTTTGAAACATAAACCGTTCCCGGAGCTGTTTAAAGGTGAAATATCCAGATCTAAAGACTCGTATTTATCAGTAAGGAGTTTTTTCTCTTCGTACAATAATTTCAGTAAATTAGTTCGTTTTGTGTTTGCATATGGATTATCTCGAGTACTATATATGAAAGTATTTCATTGAAATGAATAACTCTTCAATATGACCCACAGAAAAAAATTGATGCTTGCAAAATCTTTTTAACAAGAAAAGGCGATGACTTTCGATTCGGTAAGAAAACAAAACAAACAAATTACAGATCGTTATTTCTTACTAAACGAAAGATCATAGAATTGTGTTCATTGTAAAGATTAATATCAAAATACAGTATTTAATTAAAAAGATAGAGATTCAAATCGCTCATAGATTTCTTAGACGTCTGAAAAACACATTCTTGTATTCTATCTCAAAATGAATGAAATCATCGTTTATTCATCATTTTTATCAATTCTTTATATATTTACGGTGAAGAGTAAACTCCAATGTAATAGATCACTATAGCTGCTATGCATACAGATTGTCTTTTCTGACACTGATTTTCTGACCACAGATTGTGTCAAACAGCTCATACTTCAGTGAAAATATCAATTCGTTTTCTTTTTTATGTATTTTTCACAGAATGATTTGTGTACATCATATTGAAGAATTATTCATTTCAATAAAATACCTTCGTATGTAATACTCAAGCTATTCTATTTGATAGTAAGTCAGAATAAACGATATGTTATATCGTTTTAAATTGTGAGTCGAAACGAAAAAGCAATACAAGAAATTTTGAATGTTCAACCGATCTATCTTAAAAGATCCTAGTCTGCTCGTTGAAAATCATTTCATTTGTGTTTCTGTATTTATTGTAAATATTAATCTATTGAAAATTTCTAAAAATAAAATGCTAATTCTAGATATAGGAAAACATTGTCTTGACTTTCATCATGGAATAAGCTTATGAGTAACAATATATGAAACGATTTTCGAATGGTTTCATCATTCTACGTGTACAAATACTTTCTAATGAATAGTCTTAGAATACTTTTTAAAATTTTGCTCGAAGACAAAAACAGCTTGATTTCAAAAATTGTATTTAGAACGGCTCTTGAAAAATAATTTCTATCTGTAGGATTTTACGATTATTTTATTGAGATTTCAGTCGAACTAATCACCTTTGGAGTTAGTGAATCCTCATCGATAGTGTTCTAATTATTGAAATGCAGACTTTATTACTACAGTTAATTAGAAAAATTTGTTTAACTAGATTTTAAATGCGAGACAGAAAGGAAAGTCGATCAGAAACTATTGATTTTATGAGACTTGAAAAGTAGTTTTCATTACTTTTTGTTTCAATTAATAGCAGAAAATTAAAACCGAATTCGATATACATCGAAAAAAGTAGTAGTCATATTGTTTTCATGAAAACCTTCTCAGACATATCAAGATGATAGTTGCGAATTATATTGATTCAATTTTCTTGAATATTGTATCTTTCTATAATAATTCTATAAATGAATTAAGGAAAACTTAAAAATTGCAGTTGAATATCGCACAACACTTTTTTAATAGCTACAAAAACTCTTCATCTTCATCTTTGTAAATGTGTAGTTAAATATACTCACATGTGTGTGTCGGTTGTTCTTGTTCGACTGTTCGGATGTAGATAATTCGGTTCCAATCAATTTGATTATTATCAATTATGATATTTTTATTTTTGTCTTTGTGAGTCAATTGTTCAATACTTTGTTGAATTCCATTAAGTTTTAGTCTGAGTCGATCAATGTCATCCTCAAAATAAGTTTCTTCTTCTTGAAGACTACGAATTTCTTTTGTAATTGGTTCTAATTGTCGTTTTATTGTTTTTCGTTTTTCTTCGATTAATTCACTTAGTTCCCGGTGAGCTTTGTCTGCTGCTATTATAACTTTTTGAATAGTTGTTTTTCTCCAATGCTCAATGTGATCGAAAAGATCCAAGGATAAAGATGTTGATTCTTCTAACTTCAGTATTTGATCGAGAAGTTCGTCGTGTGATCTCACTATTTCATTATCAAATTTTATCGATAGTTGCTGTTCATGTTCTTTTAGATCCTTTCGACAAAAGTATTTTTCACATCCTGTACAAAAGTATTTAGCTGATGATTTATTACAGATTGAACATAAATTTGATTTGTCGACCACAGCCATTATCTAATTCAGTTGATGAAGAGTTCTGTCTAAAATGAATACTAAACGTATACGATGTATCATCGTTTTATGATATCTCAGAACGTCCTTGTTTTAACACTGCAATGGAATAGTTCCATTATTGATTTTGTTTTTCTGTCTGCGTATGTAGATAGAATCGTCTTTTTCTAAAAATTTGTTCGAGTTTTGTTCTGCACGATTTGAACTTGTAAAAGGTAGCTCGATTCTGGTGTCACTTCAAAATATGATTGTAGGATATGCATGCAAGATAGCTGTAGGTTTGAGTTTTATTAAAGAGAAAAAACATCAGCTCACATCTTTTTTCCGTAGATCTTTCAGGACACAGCGTAACATTTGAACTAATTTGAGAATAAAATAAATAAGTCATTTATTCGAAAGATTATGCGCAGCTTCAAAAGATTTGGTTATTTCTATATGAAAATGTTTTGCTCATGTTTCCTTGAAATCTTTTTTTTTGTTATTTCACATGGAAGATGTGATGTGAAAAGCGATTGTGCACTTGTACAAAGAACAGAACACAACAGTACTGTTGAAATTTTGTTTTCATTTGACAAACAAGAAAGAAAAAAAAGAAATTTATGGATCTCAAAAGTAACTAATACTGAATGTTTTACCTATCAGTGACAAAACTGTTAGACAATCGACTCACTTACATTGAAATCCGAATTTGAGAATATACGTAGATACAATGATAGAGGTGAAATTCATCACGTGTCTTGAAGAATATAAATAATGACAATATATCTTCGATATTTTTTTATGATCAAAAAAGAAAAGTAATATAAATATAAGTAGACGATAAACAATACCATGGAATAAATGGGCGGCGTGTAAAGATTCAAAAAAGTAAAAATAGCGATTGAGAAGTTGAATAAAATTTAGAAAGGGATTGAAATGAGAGTAGAAATCATAACCAATGAGCACATAAATTGATCAAGATGATCTAGTAAAATCATTAATATATACTTATTCACAGACACTAAAGACATCAATAACGAGTAAAATATAATCAATTGAATTAATTCAACACAAACTAATGGCGACATAAAAATGAAACGTAGCGAACCACATTTTATTACTATTGGTATGATTTAGCTTATTACAAATCTCATTATCATTTGCTAGTGATTGTCATGAAAATCGAGACCATTGCTTTGAAACTTTTCTATTGGTCCCTTTTCTAATTATTCAAACGGTTTGAATATCCATTGATTACAATTCATTGTTACGATAGGTTATCATAAAAGGTTGATATTTCAAACAGCTGCTTGAACAAATCAAAGTTTTCGATACAGTTTTGTTCAACGATATTGTTACAAAGAATGCAAACATTACCCTCATGTTTCACATTTTATTTCTCTAAGAATTATAGACAAGATTCATCTTATTTTAGTACAATTTTTCATATAATATTTAGGTTTGTTTCTACATTGATGATTTCTTATGGCTTATTAATGATGATGATCACAGTTTAACTCATTCATAATGCAACTACTTTAGATATGCATGACATGAAGTGTGGTATGAAATTCATGTCAACATATGTTCGGCACGTATTTATAAATCTCAATCAAGTCTAATGATTTGAATAAAATTGTATAATAAAGTGTGGATGTCTGTGAAATTAAACGATAGGGAAACTAATATCGACACCCTCCGTTGCTTGAGATAATTCTTTCTGTAAGTATCATTCATGGAGGATACTACAAATATCAAGAAAAAAATATATATTGCTGAGTTACATTGCAGATAATTAGCAATAGTATTGTCACGAAGACAAGTAGACATACATGCGGATTTGTATTACAATTGAATAGTATTCGTAGAAAACAAGATATGTGCGTGAATATTCAAAAGAAATGCTACGATAAAAAAGTGAGACTGGTCCATATGAAATTGAAAAAATAACTACCGTATAATTTAAATGACACTGTGTTTTACTCTATGTTTTATTGATGGTTTTTGTTTTTCAACTCAGGTTGACACGTACGATCTTTTACCAACGGTTGAATGATCGTCATCCTTTTCAATCGACATTGGCTGCTCTCATCCAACACAATCTTATAGTATATATCTCGAACAAGTGCAGGCGAATGATTTCCTCATCTATCTCTCCAGCATCGGTATTTTCGTTCGATTGAATACTACGTGTTGTTTATTTCATACGATACGCAGTTACAATCAAACAAGTTTAAGAACAATTAATTCCATCTGGTAAATTGCTTGTGCAAAATCAATATATAACCTAACTGCGATCGGTATTTCGTCTCTATCTTACGCCTGTAAATAATAGTCAAACATCTACAGATGTGTTGGTCAGGGCAGTCGAAAAACATTGGGTTCTCGACTTGTTCAAAATCCTTCGGCTCCTTTCAATTGACTTAAAGGCCCATAAACACAATTAACAAGATTCTAGTTTAAGAAACCAAATCATAGCTGCAAATGAGAATCATCCATAGAGTGTGCTCTACGCCTATAGCCTCGCAGTGTTTCAGATCTTATTTGATCTAAGTCAGCAGCCATAGGGAGTTTTTAGCAAGTTCGTAACTATTATCCATTTCAGAAAGGAAGGCGGATGGATACAGCTATTATAGCTGTATCCACCCGCCTTCTTTTTTGAAATGGGTAATAGTTATGGGTCGATCGAATATTGTTCTACAGTATTGATGGGCTATAGATGTGAGTTTGAATGTACTGACATTTTGTCATAAATAGTAATGGTGAATAAGTAAAAGGCTCCCTCAGAAAAACTAAATATCGGTAGCCATCGGATTGATGCTCTAAATTTCTATATTTCTGAGTGTAGTTAATCATATTGAGACAGATACTCGGGAGCTCCAAGTTTCCATGGGATCAAATCATGCTAGTCAATGGGTATCCCACAGATCCATTCAGTTGACTTGGTGTGACCAGCGTTGTTCTTCAATCACCCCAGTTTTCTCACTAGAGCTGAAGCATTTCATTTCTCCGTGAATCTGAAATGAATGCAGATATGAGGTTCCGGGAGGGGGGGGGGGGGGGGGGGGGGAACAACGTATTAATCATATAACAAATTGCTTCTCTCATACAAGAATCCACAGTATTAGATACATAGAATTGGAAAAAGCAGTAGAGGGAAGTAGTGGAGAATTCAATATAACATCTGATAAAAAAGCGATCGGAGAAATGTCGATAACTATGTCTTATCCATAGGACGATACTAAAAGATAACTTTTTCACATACAGGTAAAGAATTGTTGTTTCTGTCGAATCATTTATTTTTTATTTTTACTAAATACGGATAAATGAAAATAGATTATTGAAAAGCGAAATGCGCTTAAAACAAGGTCGTCTGTTGTTCCTGAGATTCGTAAAAATGAATTAACTGCCAATCCCTATGCCCTTTCGACGAAAACGATCTGAAAGAAATTTTTCTTCTTTCGAACATTACATTAGCTACGCTTGCTACAAATTCCCAAACAGGATGCGATTAGAGAGAAGAATAACAGTCATGCAACAGACTTGTGATTTTTATGTCAAGTTATCAAAAACATACTGTATTATAACAGTGAGTGAGGATCAGCAGCCATTTTTAGAATATGTTTCTTACAATTTCACATATATCGGGAATTTATTGTTCTCGAACGTGTTTCTCGAAGATACAAATGAACTCAGGCATGTTCTACAGTTAATAAGAAAGGTGTAGGCTAAATTTGAACTTGCTTCTCTTTATTCATACACTGTTTCGTTTATTGTTCTATTGAAAACACAAATTCGCACAACATTTATCTCATCACTTTTGCAGCAAGTGTTATATTAAAAGGTAAGATTCGAGGACCTCGAAAGAAGACAAGACTGTTCATAAGATAGGACTGCAAGATTGAAGACTCATTTGTTTTCGCTTTAGAGTCACATTTTGCATCAAATGAAATAAAGTCCACTACTTAACATTCAAAAGATGAAACTCGTTTTTACACACTTGAATTCTAGCTTAGTATTGTTAAACGACCTAATGTGTTGAATTGCTAACAAGTTGATTACTTTCATGCGTTGTTTTCATCTAGATATACAGTCATTCATTTGTTGGAATTAATGATATATTGTAATAATTGTTACCGGATTCGGTAAAATATTTGTTGGTCTTGATATTAATCAGTACAGACTTTTCATCAATGGCCCTTGACCTAACGTGACTTCATCTGAATATCTGAAGCACTAAACACTTCCAGATCGTCTTTGGCAGCTTCTTGTTGCTGATCTTGGTGTGGTTGCAAAGATGACTTCGAGTTGATGACAGCAATTCTAGAGGAAAATAAGTGGACACACACCCTATCTTTTTACACACAACATCGAGAAGCAACTAAAATAGGTTCGCAAAAACAAATGAAAATCATCGAAAAATTGACGTGACTCATAGGAACTTCAATCACACCGCATGGAATCGTTTTTTTATTGAACATACATCGCCAATTTCATAAAATGCTCTGATAAGATCAAAATCACTATGCATCGCTGAATTTGTAATTACACAAAAACATACTTAACACACCAAATCAAAAGAGAAAAGCATTTCGATACGCTACACAGATTTATCAAATACAGGACACCTAAAAGAGAGTATCCAATCAAATTACCCACTCCTATTTATAGAATACGACGACTACAAATAAATTTAAAATGTTCCTTGATACCTGCAGTGACTATTCATCAATCAATAAATTCCACCCGTGGAAAACCATAATACAACGGAAATGAGGAATCACTTAAAGTGAGCAAATAAAAGCAGTAGAGAACAATGCAATGTGTGTTGTCTAAGGGTCTACGAATCTAGAACATTAATTCTCTTTATCAAGCTACTTTAATCGCACAAGACTATCTGTATGTTTCGTCTAGAAAGTATTCATGAATCCATTTGTTCAGATACTTAGTATAATTCTGCCACACTCACATTCACATGCAAATAGCCGCCTGCAACTAACACTTGGCCACTCGTTAATACGATCGCTGGATGATAACACCGTGCATAAATCATATTACCAATGCTTGTCCACATTCCTGTTGATGGATCATACAATTCCGAACTTTGCACAGAATATTGATTGGCATCACATCCGCCAGCAACTAACACCTTTCCATCTGTCAATACGGTTGCCGTGTGAGCATACCGTTTAGTATTCATACTACTGGTACTCGTCCACATTTCTGTTGACGGATCATACAACTCAGCACTATTCGAAGATAAATAATTGTAATTGAATCCGCCAGCAACCAACACTTTTCCATTCATTAATACAGATGCAGTGTGGTAAGATCGTCCGATATTCAGACTACCAGTACTAGTCCAATTTCCGGTCGATGGATCGTATAGTTCGGAACTGTTTTGATAACCATAAGTATATCCTCCCACAACTAGCACTTTACCATTCGTTAATACCGATGCTGTATGGCCATATCGTCCATAACTCATCTTTCCAGTACTTGTCCAATTCCCTGTCGACGAATCATATAATTCGGCACCGTTTTCATAAACATAATTGTATCCTCCAGCAACTAAGATTTTTCCATTAGCCAGTAATGATGCTGTGTGGGCTAATCGTGTCTGATTCATGCTCCCAGTACTTATCCAAGTCCCTGTTGATGTATCATACAACTCGCTACTATTCGAAGGTATATAATTGTAAATGTATCCGCCAGCAACTAAGATTTTCCCATTTGTTAACAGAGACGCTGTGTGGTAATATCGTCCGTAATTCATGCCTCCAGTGCTTGCCCAATTTCCTGTCGACGGATCATACAACTCAGCACTATTCGAAATTATATAATTGTAATCGATTCCACCGGTAACCAGCACTTTTCCATTCGTTAGTAATGATGCTGTATGTACATATCTTCCGAAGTTCATGTTACCCGTGCCGGTCCAAATCCTTGCCGTTGGGTCCAGTAAATCGGCTCTGTTTAGATAATCTGATGATTGTCCACCAGCAACGAAAACTTTTCCATTCTGTAATACGGATGCACTATGCGAATATCGTTCACTATTCATACTGTAAGTAATTGCCCAAATATCTACTGAAGGATCATACAATTCATCACTGTGCACCGAAACACTATAGGAATCGGATCCACCAGCAACTAACACTTTCCCATTAAATAATACGGATGCCGTATGAAAGTATCGTGGGATATTCATATCACCAGTGCTTGTCCACTGTCCTGTCGATGGATCATATAACTCAGTACTATTTATACTTATATAAGAGTTAGCGTATCCACCAGCAACTAAGACTTTCCCATTCGTTAGCAATGATGCTGTATGGTACAATCGTCCGTAGTTCATACTTCCCGTGCTTGTCCAATACCCCGTTGACGGATCATATAATTCAGAACTGTTATGATAGTGAGAATCAAATCCTCCAACAACTAAGACTTTTCCATTGAGTAATACGGTCGCTGTGTGATAATATCGTCCATAATTCATTCCACCGGTGATTGTCCAGGTTCCTGCCGACGGGTCATATAATTCGGAACTGTTTTGATAACGGTAATCTATTCCTCCAGCAATTAACACCATTCCATTTGTCAATATGGTCGCGGTGTGGTAACATCGTACGTAGTTCATGGCACCGGTCATTGTCCAAGTTCCCGTTAATGGATCATACAACTCAGTACTATTCAGAGAATGACCACTGTTATCAACTCCACCTGCAACTAACACTTTTCCATTTGATAGTACTGATGCTGTGTGTTGATTTCGTGGACTATTCATACTACCAGTGCTCATCCATGTTCCTGTCAATGGATCATAGAGCTCAGTACTATTCAGATTACCACTACTACCAGCTCCACCAGCCACTAAGACTTTCCCATTTTGTAATACTGATGCTGTATGGTAAATGCGTGACGTATTCATTGTGCCAGTGTTAATCCATCCTAAAAAAATCAGTAGACTATGCGTCTCATTCAATGTGGAATACTTTGTCATCAGAAATGTTATCTATGTCAGACTGTGATTACTTATGGATGTTGCTGGGACGTCTGGCACCAAGTACTGGGTCTCACTATTTTTGGGGCGTATTGGGATTTTATGAGATATCGGTAAGCATTGTGGACTAAATCCCAAACGACTTCGCAATATATTCAAGGTATGAGACAGAGGGAGGGTTTGAATTTAGTGACTCATCATGATAATTCAATAAATCCCGTAGAAAAAAGAAATACCGACAAAGTAAATGTGGTAGTTCCTCTCGCTAACCCTCTACTAGAACGATTTGATATCGTCAAACAATGGATATTGGAGTAAGTAGCAGTAAGAAATGATCTATTCGTGGGCATGGGAATGAACACAATTAAGGAAATAGTCCATAATCGAACGGAAAGCGGATCCTTCTATGTTCTGTATCCGCTCTGTATTTTATGTTTCCTTAGTATTTTTGCTGTATTCTGCGTATACTAAGTATATTCACTGTTTGATCCATATCACTAATGCATCTTCTATATTATCTGTATATCTTTCGTATCTTTATTAATCTTAGCATACAATTTATATTGAGTAATAAGCGCTAATATTACCTCCACAAATATTACTTTTTTTCAATATTCTCATTGAACAATAATAAAGAAAGAAAAATCGCCAATTGATATCAAAAATCAAAAAATGTCACCAGTCGGATCGGTGTCAAGATTAAAAGGTTCAAGTCGAGCAATTTCGCTCCTATTTCATGAAAAGAAATAACTTGAAATTCAATAAATCCCAGTACTGTACCATTTTTTTCAAATCTCTAATAATTTAGAGAGCCTTGCGCCACACACTTCAAATCCCAATCACTCATTCTTTTGTAGAACATTATCGTGCTGTCTACTGGATACACTGAAGTCGACCAGCACACTTTCCAGCTATGTTAATGGTAAAATGGCAGTAGAAAGTCTACTCGTCTATGTGTTTGTCGTTTTCATCAATCACAATCGGAAATATGACTTGACTTTGGAAGTAGAAATTTCATCGACAAATTCTTGTTGCTTAAAATTTCAATCTCTTTTGCTCGGACTTATTGACTAATTCATCAATTTCTTCTTCGAAGAAACTTTCTATGCGATGCACAACAGATCAATTACTAGAAGAGAGTTTTTCCTCTCTCCACTTAAATATCCGTCACAGTCAGCAGACTACGACTCTGAAAACATGGACTTACATATTTCTCGCTAAAAATAGATCGACATCAAAACTTAGGTCCTGATCACCTAACTGAATGAGAGTAATAATGTCCATGATCGCTCTCGATCATGTGTATCATAACTTCAAAGGACAAATATTTTATGAACTGATAATTCTTTTTATAGTTCAGTACTCTAGTTATTTGCCTGTGCTGTGATGGAACTTTGATTTAAGTTCATGAAACTATTGTGAAGCTTGGAACATAATCGACTATTAGCTTGCCAAAAATATTCTTGTGCACTTTTCCATCAATATCTCAAACCTTCATATATATATATATATACCGCTAATTAGTGAAAAGTGACCGTATGGTGAATATTGCAATAGATCGGGATACTGGAAAGTCAAAGCTATGTATCTCCTATTATGGTTATACACTAGATATGCATGCTGAGACGCTTTTGTCAAAAGAAAGTAAAACGTTTACAGGGTATCAAGGAAAAACAGCCTTAAAACTTATTGCTATATTTTTGTCATTATTACGAAACTGATGTGTAGAATGATTAAGACTTATTATTAACGGTGAGAGTTTAAGTACATGTTGATGAAAGTGTGCTTATTATAATAAACATAACCCTATATCGCACAAGCATACATCACAGCGTATCTCTCTCGCCGTATGATTGTCCTTTCAATAGGGGAGATAGGGAAGATTTCGTTGCATATTTCAATTAGAATGCAGCTTGTGTACGCTATTTGGCTTTTATCAATTAAAATTTTCGAGTAGAATGTGTCGTTACCTGATATACAGAAATCGACCGACAGTAATGGTAAGCAAACTGCGTGAGGTGAACAGCACGAGTTAATGACACAAACAGAATCATTTGATACACAGGAATAAGTAATATTGTTGCATGATTCCAAAATTGAACATAGGATACCGGGAGCACAATAACTAATATTGTTAAGTGTTCGATAATCGAAGCAAGGTGTCGATGAAGAACGACAGTTGTTACTATTCAAGTTTACATTGCATTGTTGTAAAGAACAATTTGATGTTGGTTCCCATGCAGAATGAGACGATGAATAAAATTGAAAATTGAAAACATTATTATTTGCATTACAGTTGTAATTAGGCGCTGTTGTTGTTTGACCTAAATATTATTTTTATTATGAAAGATTGAAATCAAATCAATTTAAGGAACCTTGAACAGTTGAAAACAGAATATTGAAAAGTATGGTTGTTGCAAGTCGCATCGTAGGTGTGTAATGAATCAGTGAAAAAAACATGGAAAAAGGTTCGTTTGTTTTAGCTATAAGATCAAGAAATTTTATGCATTTGTTTTCAGCTTCAAGGTGACACTTTTGTTTGCTCTGGTGTTTATTTTCATGTGAAACAAAACAGAAAATATGCAGCCAAATACCACTAGTGGAATAAACCTTTGAAGTAGAATCTCTATAAAAAGAAAATAACTTGAATTATTTCGTAGTTCCTTTTTTTCGTATTTCCATGGCTGAACTGCATACCTGACATTGCTTCCACCCAGTAATGCTCTTTTATCAAAATGGAAACAATCATTTATTGATGCTAGCAAAAAAATACATGATCTAAATTTAGACAAATGGTTATAAATCAGATGTTATTGTATCTGTTGAGAAATATATAACATTCAATGACCAACGTTCTTAACTCACTGACATTGATGGCTATCGGGTTCCCAGAATATTTTAATGCTGTTTTTTGCCGATCAATTCTAGCAACCGAATAAATTGTATTGTATAATGATAAGTTACCATTCATTTGCGTCTCAGAGTATAGGTGTAGATGAAACGCTTATTCACAATCCAATCCTTCTGGTAACCATCTATTTTTATGAGAAAAATCAAGAATAATCAGTTTTGTTTTTTAAAACACGAACCAATCACCAGTAGTTCTTTCCCCCCACAACTCGATGTATTTAATCGTTTTTTTCTGTGCGATACATCTTCTCACGATTTTTTGTATAAAAAGGAGTAGCCGAATGTAAATGTATCTATTCGCACTAGTAGTTTATCTAGGCACTAACATGCCTAAATCCATAATATCTGGTAGACCCGATAGTATTGACTCCTGAATCACATTGTGGGTTTCGTTATGATGAAAACGAATTTTAACTTTAAAAGATCAGCACGTGAATGAGCAATGAACATGAAAATTCGTTCTCGTTGTATCTGAGAAAACTTAGACGATCCATCCACTTGATTATTCCCTGGTGAAAAACTCATCGGAGAGCATTGCCTTAGTACTACGTATTTTCTATTTTTAAGATTTTCTTTTCTAGATATGTTAGCTTTAAACAGTGAGCAAATTTTGATTATCTCAGATTAGAAAATAGGATGCATGCTAAAATTTGTACGGTTAATATATCGCATCCAAAAGTTTTGTGTATATTTTGATAAGGAATGTCCACAAATGCAAGCCATTCTACATGTTTTTATTTAACCATCGAATCTACTTTCTTTCATCTCGAAAAGCAATGCGACACGTACAAATATTCTCGTACAACTCATATCTGATGATTCACCATATTTTGTATTTATTCATATTCTTCCATTATTACAATAAAAAGAAAACTTGAAAACATTACTAGACAATCACTATTAGACAGACATGAAAACTAGAACGAAATTTATTTTTCAAACCAAAAGTAAGCAAAAAAAACAACTACAGTAACAATAATTGTGATAGCAACATAGACAAATGTACCGTTATCTAAATCAAAATAAAATACATCGATAAATAAAGTTCAATAAATAATACTTACTCTTTTTGGTAACTTTTAACGTATTATTTTCGTCTTCAGATTTTTTTTTAATCCTCTTTGGTGTAATATCTTTCTGTGTTTCATTTGGTTCCCTATCAAATACAAAGCATTCAAAGTTTTTGTTGTTCATAGCAAACAATAAATTTACTCGGTTGTATTTCGTCTTGCAGGATTCCGTGATGATAGATTGGACTTATAATCGTGTCGAATGATGGTCGGTTCTGTATTTTCAAACTTATGCTTATTCGAATTCTCCGATGAATATTTTGATGTTGATGGCTTTTTATGAGACAATGTCGGATAAAGAGCATTATCTTCACTGATATCATACTGACTCGGATCATCTGATTCAAGGCTTTCAAACTCATCATCTTCTCCTAAAGAAATCAAATACAATCAGATATTCATGAATTGAAGTTTTTTTACCTTCCGTTTTTTGATTGGTTAGAGTTTCAAGTAATTTTCGTTGATATATAGCACGAGTGTGATCTATTTATAAATAATAATAGATATTATTACAATATTATTTTCAAATATGTTACTTGTTATCGGCCCAACAATCAAGCCATGTTCAATTAAATTTCTTCGAAGTTCAATATCAGTTAACGTTGCAACATTGATATTTTTTTCATCTAATACCTAATGAATACAAATTTGAAACGAAAGAAAAGTTGTTTGATGTTGCTTACCACAGAATGAAGACATCGTATTATAGATAGAGTATCTTTTGATGTGAATGGACCAAGTTTATAACCAATATATTTTAATTGATATTGTAATTCAGCTTTAACCGACATAATAGATGAACGAAATGGTTGAGAAATGAGTAAACATGCACTCGAGCGAGCAACAACATTTTCATTTCCAAACAATGAGTCATTCTACAGATCAAATGAATGATTGCGTCAAAATGATCCAATGAGAATAATGATGAATCATTGTGTATATATTGAGAATAGAAGTCAATCTGTATAAATTTTGATATTTTTTTTCTTAATTGAATAATAATTTATTTCTTTTAAAATTAATTATGAATTAATCGGAAATAATCAATAGTTTTGGTAATAACGACATCTAAAGTTGCTAAGAAACATGGAAAATAATTTATTCATTATTGGTTCATTTGGACGACGTACGATTTGATTGAATATTTCTTTGTAATTGTCACGATAAATCATTAAATCTAGTTGAAAAATGCTTGATTTTACGAATCTTTCTCGACGTCAAACTCGTGCCTTGATTAATTTCGTATGTTTCAAAAAGTTTTGTTCGTATCATCGCAGTCATTCTATTATATATATATATATGTTTAGTTTTATTTTATCCTTGTTGCTGTTACTTGGATACTTGTTATTTTAGCTGGTATTGTTCAAGCACAACGTTCGTATTCAGGAACATCTTGATCAATAGTTAGTTATTTACAGATTATGAACACATTTCATTTTTAGCAGATATGCTATTTGTATTTTGTTTTTCTTTTCATACGTATGTTTAAACAATAAAATTGATTATTTTCTCCTTATTGTAGATAGTTGTTGTGTTTTTTCCTCTTTCAATGTCAAGTCGTCGTCAAAAACGAGCACAACTACGTGCACTTGAATGTCTTGCTTATTCAACAACATTATCCTATTTACGTGCACATCATGATTATGACAAAGAAGCAAAATGTATTATTGAACATCTGCGACCATTACTACACATATCAACACATAGACATTTAGCTGAATTAAAACGTATTATCAATGATGAAGAATTAGAACGATTAGTTTCAATAAAACATCTCGGTGAAAGTAATCTTAAACATAAATGGATAGAGTTAGAAGAAAAAGAAGATGAAGATAACAAATCAAACAATAATGTAGCATCTATTAGAAAAAAATCTAAAGCATCATGATCTACGTGTAGATACACACATTTTCTTTTTGTTATTGTTTTCTGTAAATAAAAATGATTGGTTCATTGGCAAGCTTCAATTTTTATGAAACATGACCAATAAGAAGGATGAATACACAAACTAGGATGTATCCTTCTTTCAGAATCATAAACCATAACATTCTCACTTTCACATTACAGAGGCCGTATATGAATGACGCAGCATGTCATGTAATACAATCAGTAGCGATTACGTACAATGTAAATAAAATAATAAATTCCAGAATTTCGATCGTTGAAAGACTATACTTTACGTTCTGACAATCATTTCTATCGTAAAAGTTAATTGTTGAATTTATATATGCTTCTAGATTAAAAAGTAGAACATCATGACTAATGATACTAGTAAAATGAATAGTACATCAACAACAAATAAAGCACGTCCTTGGATTCAAACTGGTCGATATGAATTCGAAACTGTTTGCCGATCAACTTTATGTCCTAAAGAATGGCTTCAAGTAGAGAAAATTTATGTTTGTGAATTTTGTTTAAATACAACCATACACGCAACATCAGCAAGACGACATCGTGTACGATTCATTTATTGATTTATTTTCTTCTTCTTTTATGATATTATTTTCGATTTTTTTTCTTTAGACGAAATGTACACAGACACGTCCACCGGGTTGTTTAATTTATACACAAAAAGATGTTAATCTTTTTGAAGTATGCGGTTGGAAATCAAAAACGTTTTGTGAAGATTTATGTCAGATTGCTACGTTATTCATTGAAAGTAAAGTTGAAATAAAAAATGTTCATCGATTTCGTTTCTACGTTTCGACCGTTTGTCATGATGATAAACAACATGAATTTGCGGGTTTCTTTTCTAAACTTCAATTTCAAGAACGACTTAATCTTTCATGTTTATTAATTTTACCACCTTATCGTAATCGAGGTTTCGGAAGTTTAATGGTTCATATAAGTAATTAAATTCAAATTTATTGTTTACTGTGGTTTTTTATTTTTAATAACTAAGTCAATTTTGAATAGGTTATGCTCTTAGTCATATGGCTAATACACATACGGGTACACCGGAACGTCCTTTATCAACACAAGGATTGCTATGTTATAGAAAATATTGGAAATCAAAAATATTTGACTATCTATTAACAAAAACAAATGATGAACAAATTGCTGTCAATGGTTTGTATCGTTTCAAAATATTTCTTCAAACTTCGTGATATTCATTTTTCTTCCTGCAGTCAAAGTAGTGTCATACACCCGCTAGACTGAAATGAACATTTTGAGTAATGTGATGATTGTGCGTTGTCACTATTAGAAAAATTCGAGTACGTCATTGAAAGAAAACAAAGAATTTAATCTGTTATATGAAAATATTCACAGGAAACCATAGAGTCTTCTACGAAAGATCGATAAATAGATTAATTAATAATCAGATGTGATTTGATAGGGATATGTCTATGAAGAATAAAATGTAACATTTCAACATTATCAATAGGAATGAATAATGTTCGGTTCTGTTTATCATTTAACAATAGATGCAAGAAACACATTTCTCGACATCTTATTCTATGGTAACTAGCCATGAATGATTGTTCAAACTCAGTAAGAAGAAAAAACCTGCAGAGACTGTCTTAAAGAAACGAAAACGTGATCCATTAGTAATATCTGTCACTAGATCTTGTATCATTTGCAATAATCGTATTCTCTACTGAATATGTATTTAAAATTTTTTGATAGACATTAGCAAGGCAACATCGATTTCAACATGTGATATTATTGAAACATTAGCATCGTTAAATATGATTCGAATGTTAGAGAAAGATAAATTAATTATCTATCGTTCTCAGGTAAGATAATGTAATGAATAAATCATTGAATTCTCTTTTTCTTTTCATACACGTGCATCCAGGAATTATTCGATGAATATAAACGAAAATCTAGAGAAACTAACGTACGGCAAGATACAGTTAATTATGATTCAAGATGTCTTACAGTTAAACCAATTCCAATGACTTTACCATTTGAAAGCAAATGTAAAAAAATAAGATTGGATGAAAATGAAACAGTTACCACATTCTTAAACTATTATCCATCATCATCAACTGATGATATAGACTAGATATTCTCAGATTGTATTTTTTTCTTTGTCTATATTAATTTAGATGTCAATTTTTCTGTATGTATATACGATAATTGTTATTACTTTCATATAACACGATAGCAGTTCTATAAATAATACAATTAAAACAAAAGAAAAATTACAATCCAATTCTATTGAAATATACCGCTTAGTAATTGTCTTTGAACATTACTAAGTAATTTTCTTCGTGTCAGTTGGTATGATGAAAAACTACGAAATGAAATATGTGCACGATCAACTTTTAGAGACTCCTTATGATGCGCAGACTTTTTTCTTCTTAAGCATTTCATTTTTTAAATTTTTTTTGAAAGTTCTCTTGTATGCTATCGAAACAAAAGTCATCAATTTCTTTAAACGGTTACTCGCTGCGTGAACATTCTGATCCAATATATCATCAAGAAGGATACATCGAGATCAAACAACAAGACTTAACTGAAGACAGCCGTCATAGTACTTGATCTCGTAGCATTATTACTCATAATGACAAGGCATGCCATCGATAAATATAATGATAGAATCAAATGACACTAAAAGAACTGGTTTCAGAACTTAGATCGCCACATGTTCTGTAGCATGCCTAAGTGGCAATTCGAAAGATGTGGGTATAGACATACTTAGCGTTATGTAACACCAATGTTCACACACAAGCACAAAGATGCAAGAACCCAATGAATCATTAAAAATAAGAACGAGGACCACATTTCAGTTACGTTCATTGATGAACATTATCATGGATTTCTTGGAAGCAACGCTGACTGATGTTCGAAGAAACCAAGGACTAAAAAATATTGAATCAGAAAAAACACATAATAGATTCAGACTAATGGTGACACTTTCGCTGATATTCCTAGCAGCAAAGATTTGTTTAAAATTATTAAGGTTGCTTTTCATTATGCCCGAAGTCATGTTCTTCACAATATCAAGCAATGCAATGATCAATAATGAAGATTAGAGGAAAATAATGATCGCAGGCGTAGATGTACTGCATCTACAGATCTGTTACTTAAGGACATGCCTGGATTGATTGAGACTGTCAAACATCTCCACTGTTAGCCCAGTGGAGAGCCTTTGGTCTATCACAAAAGGTCATGTCGACAATCGGAAACTATAAAGAACCTTTGAATTAAGGAGGTTTCTGTACGAAGATAGAGAGAAAACAGACTTGACTACTCTAAATCACTTGATTCTATCGATGAAAGCATGATGTTTAGTTTTGAGTAACTCGAATGAACCAAAGATTAAGTATTAATTGTAATACTTTTCTCACATATAGTTTGCCATATCTGTCTCCATATTAAATTTTCCTGACAGGCTTTTGTATTCAAAATGAGTAAGAAACTTGAAACACTGAGGTTAAAGACTTTTTCAACTTGCTGTATATCTCCAAGGACAAGGTAGGCGTTCGATCCCGTAAGACCGATGTCGATTTTCAAAGCTGATCGAAACCAGAAGGAATTAGTAGATGTACCAATAATTGTAATTTATATGAGACTCACATGGATTTGCTAAGAAAATAGCAGACGAAGATATAAATTTGAAGGGTATTGAATCGATTTTCATAACAAGGTTAGTAGGGATTAGCAATTTCTAATTCTCAATCATTCTGAGACGTTGCAGATTCTAATGAGATACTACAGTCTTACACATTTTCTTCCAAAAAGGCATCGTTCAGTTGATATTGATCATTCGAGTGCTCGTCTTTATATTGTATTGCAGTTTAATTATCATGGATTGAGAAATATCTGAACTAATTAAAATCTAATTTCTAGCAAAACTCAACCGTACGTATTTAGATTTCACGAGAGAGAAAGAGTTTTGTATATTGTAACTTACTAACCTATATTGAACTCATCTTTATGACGAAGTAAAATTACATTCGTCATTTTAATTATCATGTAATTTAAAGCAAGGCTAATTTAGTTAGTCGAGAAATAGTTGTGAATTCAAATATCATCCAAGTGATAGAAATTCACACCGAGGCTATCTTTACAATACTTGTTTCAATGTTGATCGTTTGATTCATTTGAAAGATTTAAAAAAATATATCACATCAATAAGAAGCAGAACTAGTAAATTCCATATTTGGACACCGCGAATAATAGTTTTTTTCGACATAGAATATTCTACATTTAACTGATCACTCAATTATTCCATTAGTATTGCATACACAGAAGCATTAAATAAAACGTTTGTTTTTACCAATGATTGAATATTCTTGATTAATTGAATAGAGAAGACATACCATAGACACAACACTAATAATATACATATTTATAAATATTCCATATAAAAAACGTAACAAAAAAACATATTCGAGGGGTCAGATATCATGAAATCGATTTTCTAGAAGTCCGGCAAATATCCATGAATGTTTATTTTGTTGTAGTATTAGGGGAAAATTTTATAAAAGGCTATTCTAATTCTCAGACTATAGTTTTCATCTTCAGATTTTCTAAATCGAGAATCATAATCACAAGGATCCAGTTTCTGCAGTGATTTTATCAATATTTAATGTAAAAAGTCTTGAAGAAAAGAAATGTCAGAACTATCATACTAAACAACGTAAAGTCATTGAAGAGATCCTCATTTATCGTTCGTATAATAGAATAGTAACAAAACCAACTGATTTAGCAATTGACCAATAAATTACATAATCATCGGACAAATGATTCAAACCGACAGTACTTCATTGTCGAGATTTGTATTGATTCATAATTGATTATAATAAAATACCAGAGTAACGCGTGAATCGACTAACGGATCGATTACTTTTACTCTCTAACCTTTTATTTTCAGTTATTTTACATATGCTTTTTTGACCTATATATTATTATCCATATAGTAATTTATGAGAGAGAAGAATCGTTGACATTTCCCTCAGACTGATTTTCATTTTGTGATAGTTATCGTAAAATCAAGACAATACATAATCTCATAGAAAAAACACCTGAATAGAGTCTTGATATGTAAATCAATCTGAAGTCGCTCCATCAAATCTAGAAGTAAATATGAAAATTATAGTCTAATGGGTACATTGGTCTCATGCATTGTGTTTTCCTCGGATGCTATGGGCATCATCGGTTTCACAATAATGCTATTTTGCATTCTATTGCAAAGGAAACCTGACATTATTCTCCTTTATTCTTGAAATAGGCAGATCGATCATTGTTGCTGTAATTGATACATTGAACATAAAATCATCTCTCTTCGAGTGTGACTTGGACATAGATTAAATGCAACTTTACATTCATTAAAAAAATATAGACGCGAATCATTTTCCGCAGAGCTACACATAGATTTTTGAAACACCGCTCGAACTTCATTGTGTAATAAATTCGAACAAAATTCTTTCATATTATTCATGTGATTACAACATCACTTTCTTTCTGGTGATCTCATGAAAGCTTGGTTGATTCGTTCAATATAAAACGTCTGAATAATTAACTTGTATTTTTCATAGGATATCTTTTTGCCATTGACTTGTGAAATTCTTCCTAAAAAAACATAACTACTGATTAGCAATATGATTACTCGATGCAGACGAATTTAGGTATAAATGTTTTTGACATTTGATTGATGATTGAAGATTAGTTTTATTTTCTCTAGATCCCACATAAATAAAAGATCTTCACTCATATAATTATTATTGCATTATAATAAAATTATTTTCTTATTGTTCAATAAAAGCATATGTTTCGAAATAATGAATGCAATAGAACTAGAAAAATAAATCATAATGTGTTTAATGAAATTTATCATACGGTAAATCGATAGAAGCACTTTAATTTAATGAATTTCCTTTTTATTCTTATTCATAAGTTAAAAATTTTTGTTCAAAGTAGTTGTTGTGATATCATTTTATTAGGAATTATCGTATAATTGATTCTTGATAATTCATAGATCTCATCGTTAACGATGCGAAGAAAATGTGGTGATATAAATTTCGAAAGAAAATCAATTGTAATGCTGAACTACAGAAAAAAAACAAAATGAACTGTTCTTTCTTAGAAATCGTAATTATAGTCCATTTGAGGAATTTCATTAAGAAATAGTTGTATGTATTTGTTGACAACGTCTGGTACATCTTGATTAATCCAATGTGATGAATTATTAATTTTTTTTATTCGAATATCACTGCAATAATTTTGGCTGATATCAGCAAGTTCTTCGTCGAATAATGAATCTTGACAACCCCATAGAAGTAATACTGGCGCACTGATTTCGATTTCTGAGTAATCAGTCTGATAACGAAGTAGAGCACGATAATGATTTATTGCAGCTCTTGTTGTTCCTAGGGTTGAAATGTAAAAAAACAAATAACTATTGAAAAACTCAAGTTAAATATTTTCATGATTTACCTGATTGAGAGAATGTATATTTAAATACTTCAATATCTTCATTATTTATGTTATCTTTATTGACTAATCCGCTTGATTTTCCATGAAATAATTTCTTGAAAACTGCAAAATCATCGGCTTCAAACGACATCTCTGGTAGAAATGGAGTTTGACTGAAGTACATGTGCCTAGAAATTAATTATTAGAATAGAATATTCATAATTATCAATTGAATTTTATTCAAACCATGAACGACGTATTTGTTTCAGTGATAATTGCTGACGTAAAGCACCTGGATGGGGACAATTCATGATGACTAATCTCTCAACCAAGTGAGGAAAACTATTCAATATATAAAAATACAACAAGTAAAAACTATATATACATTCATCTTCATTAAACCTACAGCATTGCGGTTACCCATGCTACGAGACCGCCTAGATCATGGCCAACCAAAATACATGATTCATAACCTAGAAAAATAACGAAACGTAAGAAACTTAATATTTATTTTTGTTAAATAAGAAAGAACAAAATCTGTTTTCCATTCGAACCCAGTTGTTCAATGACATCAGCAACATCACCAGCCAATGCTTCCATTCGATAATCATAAACAAAAGGTAATTTCGAACTGAGACCATAGCCACGTTGATCAATAGCAACAACACGATATTCTTTCGAGAAATGTTTTATTTGATTTCGCCACGAATACCAACATTCCGGAAAACCATGAATAAATAATATCATCGGCTGATTAGGTAAACCTTTTGATACATAATGAAGTGATATACCCGAAGACTAGAACATATGGCACATATGAAAAAAAAATGCATTAGAAAAAAACAAACAACACGAAATACTTTTAATTTAATCATTTCATGATTTCCATGAAATGGATCCAATGCCTTTGATGGTGGTGATGGTCGTTCAAACCGTTGAAAAAATCGTTTACGACCAAAACGAAGAAATTGAAAACACGTCAATATTAAACCGAAGATACCATAGAGAAATGATAGAAGTGTAATGCCCAAAAATGAATAACCCACTAAACTAACTGGAGTTACCGAAAGTTGGTCATAGTTTGACGACATTTTTATTAGCAAAACTGGCGACTATAATGATAATGAGCGTTCTTATTCTCACTTTTATTCTGTTTGTGTTAGATAAATAAGTGAGGAAGGTACAATCACTCTTGTCGGTCTACGCTTAGAAAAAAAGAGTGAGTGAGAACGAACACAACGAAACTCACGAAACCAATCATGCACAACCACATAATGAGTTTTGCCTTTCAATTTAATATGCAATATGATGTATTTTAGGTATAAGGAAAAGAAATACGATCATTATATGAAACTCACGAATACGAAATACAATTTGTACGCCATCGTCACTGAATGACATCTATTGATAGATTGTGCGAGCACGATGATTTTACCAATCAAAAATCATTAGAACTTTTTATTGAATATTTCGCTCGCTCTCTCGTCGTACGTAGGCACGAATATAAAACTCTAGTATTGTTACACGATTCTTACTTTTATCAATCACAAAGGTTAATTAAGCAAACAAAGTACTCCTACGTGTGAAATTCTTATTTAGAATATAGAACTTTGTTTAGAAAATAATTTTTCAAGCTCGTAAAACGAAACAATTTTTCATTATTTCTTTTCTTCAAGATGCATGCCGTGCCCGTCATCTGATGCTCTCAAATCTTATAGTAAGAACTCTACTATATCGAACACAAATTCGTTTTGCATCATCATCATCATCGATTGATATTGCTGATTTTATTCGTGGCATGTCTTCAAATAAAAAATCCAAAACAGAATGTTCGACTTCAACAGCAAACAAACCTCGACATGTTCGCATGAAAGAGCGCGGTCGTGATCCAGGTTTAACATCACGTATTAATCTACAAGTTTTATCGAATGGTTACGCTGATACGTGTAAATCAATTCTATTAAATAATGATCAAACAAATTATATGTTCAATTGTGGTGAAGGTACGCAACGTACATTACAAGAAAAAAACACAGCATGGGAAGTGAAATTTTCTAAAACGAAACATTTATTTATGACAAGAAAATCTTGGGATACCATGGGTGGTTTATTAGGTGTTTGTATAAGTTTAAAAGATGCTTATCTAAATGAAATTACATTTCATGCACCATGTGATGTGGTATGACAAGAAAGGCAAAAGATTTTCTATGCATGTTTTTGATACGAAATTTCATTCTAGATTAGTTTATTAAAACATTGGAAAGGTCTGGAAGCTTTTCCTAATGTTAAACTAGGTAAGAATTGATCCAACAAGCATCCATGGGATATGTTTATGATTAGTAATTTAGAACAACATGATTATGAAAAGGGTGAATTTAAAGATGATTGTTTCAAGATTAATGCTATTCCGTTACAAGCAAATAATTTTATTGAAAATCTCAGTAAGAAATACTTGTCTAATCAATTTTTGTTCATGTTTCATGTTCGTTTTTGAAGACACAGCAAAGCGACAACGATTAACAACAACAAACGATTTAAATCAAGTGAAAAAATTTCCCGATGATCTTGTCTATGCTTATCTTTGCGAAGTTAATATGCATTTGTTTTTCTCGCTCAAATTTTGATCGACCTTATTCCATTTAGACACATCCATTTCCTGGTACTCTTTCAGCGGAATTGTGTGCCTTTCATAAAGTACCACCGTATGTAGAAGTCGACAAAAATAACATGAATTCATCATTACACTTTCGTTGTTTTTCAGCACTGAGGTTCGAGCTCGATTAAAAAATGGTGAAGATGTAACGCTACCAGATGGTCGCGTAGTATGTACAGATTAAAAAAACTAGATTTTCAGCCTGATAATCATTTGTCAGTTTTGTTTAGATTCATTCGAAAGATGTTACTCTACCTGCTGAACCACCAGTTAAAGCGTTGAGTAAGTTTCTATTTAACGAAATTCACTTTATGAATCTGAAGACAAATGTTGCCTTCATAAAACTGTTCGTGCGTAGCATGATTCTATACATTGAACAAGGTCGAATTTTCTTTCCGATTCCAAGAGACATTCTTTTGAATTCTACATCATAATTTATGAAAAGCAGACCTTTTCGATAAAAATTGCAAATTCTCAAGCACTTCTCAGTCGCCAAGTGTGAGTAGACTGGAATAACATTCGTTTGAATATGAAAAAATCGGCTCATACATCTTCATTGTAGTGCACACAGAGTTGCGCTGATTGAACGAAAAGCTTCGGAATCAAACATTTCTAATCAAGAGCATTAACTATTGATGAAATTCAATATATTTTCTAAATTTATACTCTATTCGTCTTATTTCATTCAGTTCTCGATTGTCCTTCATTGGCATATCTTGATTCGATAACTAAAAGTGAATTAAATTCTCATACTTATCATGTTATTGTTCATCTTGCACCAAGTTCAATTTTAAATAACCAAACCTATCGTGAATGGATGAAAAGGTTGCTATTGGTTGGTCAAATATATCATTTGATATTAAATCGTTCTCTATAACTCTTCTAGCATGACGACAACACATCATTTATTACTCGATGAAACACAGAAAAATGTTCATATGGAAGCTATCTATCGTTATCAAACACAATTGAATTATATTGATGATGGAATATTTCCTTTGCTTAGTTATCAAAATATTCTACAAGAAGTAAATCATCAGTAAAAGACGTCTCGAATAAGAAAAAAAGTTGTCGTCTTATTACTATTTAGGATTTGAAACTTCCACAACCTCTTGATAATATAAGTTATGGTTTCACAAGTACACGTATACCCATACGTCCTACACTTGGACCAGATAATTCCAAATTAGTCGTTCTTCAACCACAAACCTATATTGATACATTACTTGCAAATGAAGAATTTAAAAGTACATTTGCAGCTGCTAAACAACAATTACAAGCGATGCATGAAATAGCTAAAACAGGACATTCGTAATATTAAAAAAGAAACTACAGTAAAACTATCCTATAGTGGACAACGAAGGGAGCTTTCAAAAGTGTCCACGTGTGAAAACGTGGTGAAGGAAGCTTTTCTACTCGACTCGGGGAAAACTCTTCCCATTTCCACCATCCATTTTGTATACGGATCATGAGAAAGTTTCTGTAGCACACTTCGGAGCCGCAAGAAATATAAAATATCTTAAACTTAAAACGCACTGAACCGGAATCATGAATTATTGTCACTTCATGGGTATACGAAGAAATGAGCTTATTTCTCTCTTACTTGATCTATGCGCTCTCAATCGTCGTCCTATTGAATTGTATGTCAAATACCAATTTATTCAGAGCACATTCTTAAGTTAAGTTCTGCCCCAAAGAAGACTGAGCGTTTCAACTTTTTTCCACATTCGTTCGGAATGGCATTAGAATTGCTATTCGATCTGAGTTACCTCTCTAAAACAATATACGTTTTCTAATTATTATTTAAAAGTAATTTACTTATCTGAAAAATATTTTCGAGAGCTCCTGCATTCTTCTTCAATACATTTTAACAATAAATTTTACGAGAGAATGAAACGACAATTGTATTTATTTTTTCTTCAGTTTTGATTGCTTATAACTCGTATGGGAGAAGAAACGAGACGAAAATATTCTATCAGATGAGTTGAAGTTGATGTTTTTCTTATCGGTAATAAAGAGTCGTAAATGAATAAAAAGGAAAATAGCATAGTCGCTCCGTTACGTTATGAAATAAATTGTTTTCAAATAATTAGAATGATGATAAGAATTTAAATTATTATGAAAAAGCAATTCAAATGGAAATAATAATGACCTGTCTGAAAACGAAAAACTGCAAGACGATGAGGCCATCCCCCTCGTTTTAATAAAAGACCTCTGATGCTCTATTATGTTTCTTTCAAATGTTTAGAAAGTTTTCCGATTTCCACTGACGAAAACAGAAAACTCATATGGAACGATGCATTCTAGGTCTTGACTAACGAAATCCCATGTGCAGAAAAGAACGACACTCTAGAAGACAAGATGTATCATTCGACATGAGAAATCTGAATAATATCCCATGCAACCTTTTAGATTTTGACACTGTAAATTTTTCTTTTACAACTTTTCACACAACACCGATAATGTCATGAAATCAGTTGCCTGTCCGCTTTCAAGAGGTTCTTTCATAACGGTGTGATCGGGAAAAAGTCTCCACAGCCCACAAAAGGAGGTTTTACTGTAATTCATCTTTCATTTCTATGGGTTGTATGATTTTTTCAGATATCCAGAAATTATATTTCTTGGCACTGGATCGGCTTGTCCAAGTAAACCTCGCAATACAAGTGGCATACTAGTCCATATCAAGTAATTTATTATTTGAAATTTCAGATCTATGTTCGAAAAGAAAAATGTTGGTAGCATAAAATATAAGAATGCTAAATGTACGTTGTGTTCGAAACACTTTTCGATTCTATATACAACGATAAGTCCCTAACGAGTATAGTGAGCTAATACGATAGTCGGGTATCCTCTATGTATAAGTGACAATCAAATGATGACTGGCTAATTCTTGAAAAGATCTCTGACGAAAGAAGAAGAAGACTCATTAGACTGAAGTAAAACGTTGATGGCACGATTTCTACATACGAAGCATTCTTCAAGTACAGATAGAACCGTACGAGAGCTTAATAGGCTGCACACGAATGGCTTGTGAGAAACAGATCCGTTATAAATTTCCGTCCGATAGATCAAAGCAAAGGGAAGCTTCGGGTTGAAACAATGAATTCGTGTTTTGCTTGAAAATCACTCCTGTTTATTTCTCATGATTATTCGATGTACTTACTAGAAACAAAGATATAGTTTGTATGATAAACACTATCAGATGTATTTCGATATTTAAAAACATACAAATTATGCTCAATCTAGGCGTAGATTTGTTTTATTTATAAATCTGGAAGAAATCGCAAATCATTATCGCTTTACGTTGAATTTTTATAAGCATACTATCCCAGAACGTAAGAAAACATCAAAACAAATGTTTCGAAATGATCGAAAAATGTTTATTTACGTTTGATGCACATTAAATAATGAAAACCAACTTATCCCAACATCTCTCTTAGTATTTTTTAAATACAATCTTTTTGTTTAATTTCAGTGATACAAATATCTTTCTTCTCGAATGTGCCGAAGGTACAACGGGTCAAATCCGTCATTTTTATGGCGGCCAATCGGATGAAATTCTTACACATATTCGTTTTGCATACATATCTCATATGCATGCAGATCATCTCGGTGGTTTGTATGGTTTAATTCGGCAACGTCGACTTGCGTTCGAAAAGCTTGGGCATACGTATGAAAAGTTGATAGTACTTTGTCCAAATAAATATGTTGATGTCGGACGAAAACAATGGAGTTATTTTTCCAATGAACATCTATTTGATGACGATGTTCATGTCATATTTAATCGCACAGTAGCTAATGGTTTGCCAACACTTACACATATCGGAGGTGACAATACCGAAGAAGAAATATTTCGTTTCGACATGTTTAAATCTATTGGATTACATGGTGTACAAACAGTACTTGTTGAACATATTTATGATGCGCATGCATTGATTCTTCGACATATCGATGGATGGTCACTTGCATTTAGTGGAGATTGTAAACAATCCAGTGACTTTATTCAAGCAGGTTTGTAATTATAACATAAAAAACAAATGTCAATCTACCAATGGTTAAGTTTCCTCTTGCTAGCGAATTTTTTCTCGGGAAGCCACTTATTATGAAACCTTAAAAAAGAGGAATACTTTCGACAGAATTTTGAAAGAAATTTTTTTTGGGTTTTTAACAAACCGTACTGAAAAATATCATCACAACTTAAAAAATAAAGAAATGTTTTTGTTTCCTTACTCAAAACCATAGCATCGAGTTCAGTATTCATCGTTTCAATGTTTTCTAGAATTCATCTGTGTTTTGGAAAAAAAGTAGTGACCGTAACATCGGATCGAAATATTCTGCTATCATCCGCCCCACCCCCTAGTACAAATTATGTTTCTTATTCTTCAGATCCATCACATATAGGATTTTGTATCAAGTCATAACACCAGTTTCATTTATTTATTCAATGTATTTTCATCGACGTATGTCAGCCATTTGAGAATGAAATCATACAATAAAACGTTCCATGTCGATGTGATTTTCGTTTTACATGACAGTTTCGGCAACGAGTCAATACTTGAGATACTGTTCAAGCCCAGAGTTATTTCTTTGGAATTATCAAACCCTTCAACAGACTTACAAGTTCTTCTTCTTGACATGAATCAATGAATTAAACCGACAAGAATCATTTTAGATAGTTTTCACCTAGTAAAGTTTTGCATCAGTAACACTTGCAGAACATCCAGAAGTCTGTATGTTAAAAGAGAAAAAGTTTGCGAAAATTGACTGATTTTCATAACAACTGGAAATAACGTATAACTACGTACAATCACTGTTTAAATCGTTCAGACACTCTTTGTAGATTCTGTGTTGCTTTTACATATTGAACATTCTTCCCTCTAAATGCAACGAATGACGCTGCTATATGTTATTTTGATCTTGTACAGTCAGAATGAATGAGCGTAGGGGATCTGAACTAAGTGAGTTTTAATCCTATCCAAAACTTAATATCACACGTAAAAATTCTCAAAAGAGTATTCTTAGTATACGCGCAGCAACTTACTAACGGATGAAATTGATTCGCACAGTAGAATACGATCGTGCGTGGAAATGAAGGTATGGAATGAAGATATTTTTGGGTATTGCGAATAAGTTATACGAGTAGAAGAATGAACGATGAATCAGTAGAAACGTAATAAATATCAGGAACATTTTCGAAACGATAATGTTACTCAGCACACATATTCACTATATAGATTTATATCGATTTGATTTATTCATTGATTTGACAATTTGCAAAACAAAGGGAGCTTTGAAAATTTTCAAATGTTTAATATTCTATTTATAACAATCGTAGTTTCTGAATTTGATAATTGCCCACTAAGAATGAATTCTTAGTGAGTAAAGTTTGTTTGTACACGAAGCATCTGTTTCGATGCTTAAAATCAGATGAGTATAGTATTCAATCTACCTCTTATATGAGAGTACCAAATAAACGATCAAAATAAATCACCGGTCTTACTCTGTATGATGACACTCGTGTCGTCTACTTATCTGTGCATGTTACAATGACGTCATTAAATTTTGAAATCAGATCATCTATCAGATGCTTTATTCGAGAACGTTCTTCATCTTTGAATTCTACTAATTCATTTATTATGTTGTCTCTGAAGAGTCCGAGTCCAATTGTTATTGGTCTCTGACTATTGAAAAAGAATAAAAGATTAAATTTCATTTCGTTTAGGTCAAAATGTTGATGTTCTTATTCATGAGTCAACATTTGAAACAGGTCTAGAAGTTTATGCTTCGCAAATGCGTCATTGTACAATGGCTCAAGCTATTGATGTTGGTCGTCGAATGAATGCTAAATATACAATCTTATGGCATTTCTCACAACGTTACGCAAAAATTCCGTTTCTGTCTGAGGCAAAAAATGACACTGAAAGTGAAAAAGTTGAAAAACAAGACCAGCAATTTCGTAACGTTTGCATTTCATTCGATTTTATGCGTATTCATCTATCAGATTTGCCAAGAGCATGTGAACTTGTTCCTATATTTGAAAGTATGTTTTATGATGAATGGCTAGCTATGAAACGAAAACAGACCAGACGTGAACAAGAACCAGATTATTTTACTAATAATGCAAGAATGATTGAATCAAAACGAAAATTGGTAAGTAAAATGAAAACGATATGAAAAATCAGTTTGGCTTTTTTGTTTACTCTTTTTTTCTTCTTCTAGATGAGTGGTAGAATATCGCCAAAGAATAAAAGTACCACAGAATCCGAGTCAAACACTAGTCGACACGTTTCTTCATCTCATAAATAAAATAATTAAATCTTATTATTTGTGTTTATGTACTGTTTTTCTATTGTCTTGTTATATGTTGAACGCTGATTATTTATTTCATCAGTGAAAAACCAAATACACAGACTGTACGAATATATTTAGTAAATCATTTTCAAGATCCTAATCACTGCACAGTTAGATAGTTGACATAGTAAACACTGATTCTAAATACGTGAGGAAACTTGTTGGAATCGAAATGAAGGATATTCTTAACCCATTTCGACTATAATTTAGCGTGTATACGTGTGAATATCGATCGGTTGTTCTACGTTCTAGTAGACTTGAGATTCAATACTCAATTTCGTATTGGCTCTTTTTTGGATATTATTTGATTTTATTCTAAACAAGTTCCTTGCAATGGGATTTTAGGTACCTGATATATTCAATATATGATTTAAACGTAAAAAAACTCTCAGACGTAAACTGAAAATCGATACGATATTGTTTTGGAGTGTAGGTTTTACAAATGTCTATGTGTTGGCTGAAGGATTACGGTTTGGATATGACTCAAGAATTGCATAAAAAACATTCTCAGACATGCCCAAAAAGGAAGGACAAGTGAATCCTAGTGAAAACCATTCTTCCTCTTTGATTGTGCTCACTGTTACGGTACATGAAATGTTTGTTCCATTTGAGTTTCGTATAATCACATATGGCTATTGCAGTTTAGAATCAGGCTAAATGTGACAGAGTAGCATTTCAATTCAAAAGAACATGTATACGTGCATAGTCAACATGTTGAGAGAGAATTTGTCATAAGTTACTATCTTGCCACCATTATGTCACTGTCAATAGTGAAGTCTTCAGTACAGTACCTTATAGATAACTGCCTAGCAATATAACTCTTCAACTACAGTGGAAAACTTTTCTAATTCTAATACATCCAATAATTTCATTTCGAAATATCATCTTTTGAAAATTTCCTTGTATCGTTTTTTGTCTTTTCTGATCGTTCTACACATACGTCGTTTTTTTGTGTTTGAAATCAAGAGTGCACTTGGTGGGAGAAATGATAATCATACACTTAGTAGGCATTGATTGTTGGTATTGCATAGTAGTGTTAATTGTATTCGTTCGCACAAAGGAAAATAATTGAACGCTTCAGTTTTTTTCTTTCAATTTCGGTATTCACTGTATTAAATTGATTTCCCACAACGGAAAAATAACGACAGATAATTATTTGCTTGAAAATGTGTACAGAGAAAGCAGGCAACATAGACACTTCTTTCGAGACTAGCAAAGATTTACAAAAAACAGTGTTTCTTTTCTGTGATGTTTTAAACAGAAATCCTTAATCGTACGAAGATGGTATTACAAATATGTTCGGTATTTTTTATTCATAGCAAGCTTCACCTTCGTCTGATTGATTCTTTTGCACTACTTATTCATTTAGGATTTCCCCTCGCTTGATTCAGGCGGTTATTTTCAACATTTGAAGGTAAGGATAATTAGAATTGCAGTAGAGGTTTGAGCCTTGAGTTCTAAACTTGTCTCACAGTTATATTTTATGTCATTCTCTGTTAGCATTTTGAAAACCAACCCCAATTCATAAACAGAAAGTGACAAACCTGTATATTGTTGTTAATAGGAACTTTACTGCTATCAGATGTTGTACAGGTTAAGAAATGTATCGTAAAATTCATCTTAAAATTTTCAAAACATGAGCTAAAGAGAACTTTGAGATGTGTAACTATGAAATTTAAAACCCAGGTCGAACAAGCACAGGCGTTTACGACCGTATACGGAGAAATACATGGTCCAGTATTACGATCGTGTATCTCCGTGTCGTAAACGGGGAAATATGACGATATACAGAGAGAAAAACTATCGTTTATGGTTCTCGTTTACAAAATCTGTGAACGGTTTCCATTTCCCACCGTATTCCTCCATATACGATCGTATTTGTCCGTATACGACCGTAATACTGGACATTTAAAACGCTATAATAAGACCGTATACGGGCGTTCACAGCGGTATATTAAGTCCGTAATCGTCGACCTGGGAAGCTCCCCGACCCAGATTCCGCTTGGACGAGTTAAGAAAATTAATGAGCATAAGTTACATAGCTTCAAGGGCTATGTAAGTGATCGAAAGTGACAAGAATAAGGAAATAAGTAGTTTGAGTGTGCTTGAAGATTTAATAGCATATTCATTCAATAATCAGCCAATTAAAAAAATACTAGTGAATAAGAAAGCGAATAGGGTGAAGAAAAGAAGATAATTGTGGACTGAAAATGGAATGCTGAAGAAGTGAGTAGAAAAGGAGACGAAGCATGCACGCATGAAATTACTACGATAAACAAACAATGTATCGTTATTAAAAGTCCGTATTTTGCATGTTGCAAAGGAAACGAAAAGACAGATAAATCACGGAGAAAGAAACATAAATGAAAAAGATGAAAAAATTAATTTTTTTCATTCATTGGAAACTGTAGGCACTGATATTATTATAATCTAATATTAACGTTAATAAGAAGTCATTAAACTAACTTTTAAAATCATATTGAAAACTAGTTATAAAGCTATCTTTTATCAATTCTAATGTGTCTATGTTAGTATTTTCCTAATACTCAAGTTATAAGCCGGCTGTCCGAAAACCAGTACTTGACACACATGACTGGTTCTTGGTTGAATCTTATAACAATGTTCAGAGTCACAGGGAAAAGATAAAAATTTTGGAGCATTTACAGATTTTCACTTATTGGCTGAGTCATTATTTGAAGTGATCATAAGACGGATTTTAAAATTATTTTGCAGGTACTATGAGTTCATTTTTCAGTCTTCTGGATAACAAAAACCCTTGTTTTTGATTGAGAACTATCTTTTAATTTCCAAAAGTATCGGCAACGAAAGCTATAGCAATATCGGAATTCTCAGGTGTCGAAAAACATTATCTATGACCAGTCAATCTCCACAAGTACATTTCTCGATTTCTATTTTGATTCATAGCTTATATTTGCGATATTATTGATCTGTCTAAGTATTGCTTTGTTCCTGATCTTGTCTTAGCTTTTGATCTTTCTAGAATGAAGACAAGACGTGTTACTGCTGCTAAAAGGAAGTCTTGGTCGGTGTCGATTTTCATTTTAACTATCGCCATTATAGCATTGTTTGCGTAAGAAACTATCAGTGCATATGATATGGCCTATATATTCATAAAAGGTAGAGTAGGGACAAATACTGATGCGTATATTAAAAAAGGGACATATTTGTTACCAGATGTGTTTCATGTCATCGAAACATCTTGAAAGTCGGTAGTTAATTGTAACTCTGTCTCACTTATAGCTTTTTGTTATACGCAGAAGGTAAAAATTTTTAGACTCGTCCCCCTAAAAAAAACTTGTTAGACACATGTAGGACTCGTACCTTCTCGTTAATGTGATTACTTTGAAGGTTCCTGTTTCTTCCACATCAACTATATTCATTTAGTTTTAAAGATTTGATATATTTATTATGGATGAATCCATGAAACTTACAAGTTCCAAGAAAACTTTAAAACTTGGGAAATAATTTGACGTATCTTCTGGAATTCATTGTAGCATAACCATTTTCAATTCTTTCGAGTGGCAATAGATTTTTTCAAACCTATACATATTGATTTTGAAACAAAATTATTTATACAGGCGTTAAATTAAGAGAACTCACGTCGACTCCTTGATGCTCCTAAGAGGCTGCGATAACGGTAGGTTACGATGAGAAATTAATGATATGACATGTCGATACCAATTGTGGATCTACAATCCAACATTTCTTTAGAAGTGTGATTTTAATTAAAAGGATGATGCAAAAGTGAAGAAATCGGCACATAAGTAAAGGTTACTTTTGTGCTTTCTCGACTTGCTTATTGAGTTAGCCGCATTGGATAGGGATGATTCGAAGTTTCTATTTTTAGTAAGGACCATGTTAAATTTTTCTTGAACTCCTGAATCTAGAAATAGATTGTTTTGCATGATTAAACACTTGTAAATAAGTATTTACATGTATGTATGGGAAAACGGATCTCTGAACATGAAAAGCGGATGACTCCGAATAGTACTCAAGTTTATTATTCGATGCTCTATAATTGAAGCACATTATCTTATCAAGCAGATTTGAACAACTATGAATCAAAGAATTAGCAGCATATGACGAAATAAATGGAAAAAGAATTCTTGTTCAAGAATTACGTTAAATGTAACTCGACTAAATTCTAAAATAGTTGTTATCCTTAATCAAAACCGTACTAAGGAAACTCCAATCATCAAACTTTAGATTTTACTAAATTAATTCGATTTATGATTAGACTTCACAGAACTGACTGATTGGGATCTCTGCTGGTACTATTTTCTAGTCATGAAAATCGAATAAAACTACGTCGATATTGGGTGAAATCCATCGAATCAATGCTAGAGTAAAACCATGGAGATATCAGGGTTAGACTCGTCAAATATCAAATAATTAGGCGATAGTTAAACGAAGTCCACCGCGTGAAAGATTCAATAAACTTTAATCAGCCGCGTCCAGATCTGGAAATTCTGAGGTTCGAGAAGTCCAGGATAGATGCAAGAATATCGATATTTGAATTTTCAAGATAGTCACATATCTGATGATGGATGAAAAACCTCTAATCTTTATTTCTATATCTGTATACCATCAGCATCATATTACAATAGACTGTCGCAACAACCTGTCCTTCACATTTACTATAAGATTGGAAAATATTCTAGAATCTACAGTTATTGGCCCCCCGACTAAAGATACAACAGTAACAACCACTACTTTTACGAGTACATCTTCCATTAGTGCCACAACGATCAAGACGACTGCAACGTCAACCACTACATCAAATATCAACGACAAAAAGTAAGTTTATTATTGTCATTCAAAATTCTCTTTTTGTTGTTCATAAAAATCCTTTTAAAAGTTCCAAGCAGTGATAATTTGCAGTTAGATTGTTTATTAGCGTTGGTACATACTGGGAGAAAACCAATAGTGTTAGATTTTTCTACAACTTTCTTTAATATATTTGAGTTAAGCAAGTTATATTCCTGTTTTATATTCATCTTAAGGCTCAAGTTCTCTATGCTTTTATAGCTTCTGTTTGTAACTTTACGTTTGCAAGTATGGCTACGTTGGTAACTGGTGTGGCTGGATCCCGTCGCTGATTTCCTCAACGATGATAACATAGACATCACTTTTGCCAACCGTGTTGTAGTAATGTGGGCATATTTCTTGGCTGTAGTAATAGAACGTTTTACAAATAGCAGACGTTTTCAATGGATAAAAATCCTTTATTACTCGCTACAAGTGATTTCAATAAAGACGGTAAGCTGGATATTGCCGTTGGCAATAATGGAGATAGCAATCTAGGAATTCTTCTTGTATATGGCAATGTCACGTATACTGGTCAAACCGCGTCGACATCTGGTAATATTTCGAACCCAGTTGCAATTAGTGATTTCAATAAGGATCAAAAACTTGATGCCACTGTTTCTAATTGGTTCAGTAATAACGTGACTTGGTTTCTCGGATACAGCAATGTTAGTTTTTCGAATGAAACTCCGCTCTCGAAAGGGACTAATCCTTATTCGATCGTCATAGTTGATTTGAACAGTGATAGTAGGCCTGATACGATTGCTGCCAATGTTGGTGGTTAGTAGTCGCAGTGTATTTCTTGGTAATGGTGATGGAACCTTTGCGACAAAACAGACTCTTCTCAGTCACTCTAGTCCAAGGTCGGTCGCTATTGGTGATTTAAACAATGACAATCGTTTAGATATCGCTGTTGTTAACTATATTAGTAATACTCGAGGCATACTTTTGAATCCACGTTAATATTCTTCATTCGTACGTTTATATATTCGCTCCTCTGATTCGTACTTATCTACGTTAGACTTTGGCAGGTTTTTCTCGACCAGTGTAGTTGGTAGCATCACAGAAGTTGTCTTATGAATATCTGAAGAGGAAATTCAACTCGACACGCATTTCTCCCAATGAATCAAGATTTTAAAAACTCTTCTTCTTTTTGAATGAAACCAAGCAAATAGTTAGGATTTTGTATAGTGCTGAAACCGAGAACACATTGAAATTGATTTCCAATTGAAACAAAGAGTCGAAATTTTAGAAAAATATTCTACGGAATATTTGTGAAATTCTCTCTGCCATACTTTACCACAGTAGGTTCCAATTCATGACGGATTGTGGGTGTATCTTTCTCATACAATGGGGTATATGATTTCAATCTGAATTCGAAATAAGAAACAGATCCATTATTTCAAAATGAAATAAGCGACTACAGGATCATCATGATTACTATCAGATATCATTGAATTCTGAATTCTGAATTCTGAATTCATATATACATGTATATATACTATGGGTAGGGGTGGGAAGTTACCGTTACAAGTTACTTGGTAACGGAGTAACGGAAAAAATTATTCTTGCAATAACTTAGCAGCAAAAGAAATTTTAGAAAAAACAGCGTAATTCTATAAAGGTTGACGAGAGTAAATCGGGGGCGGGGAATCTGAATCTGCAATCAGAATTTAAAAATATCGAAGTGGGTTTGTGGGGTAAATGAAGGGATTCGACTGAAACTGAATATGATATCCGCTAATTCTCTCAAAAATACCTTGCCTTAGATGAGAAAAGGTACTTCAATATTTTTGAATTCTGATTGCAGATTCGGATTCCCTGTCCCCGATTTACTTTTTTCAACCTTTAAAATATTCGTTTACTTTCTCAAAAATACCTTCTCTTAGCCGAGAAAAGGTACTTCAATATTTTTGAATTTGGATTGCAGATTCGGATTCCCCGCCCCCGATTTACTCTCGTCAACCTTTATAGAATTACGCTGTTTTTTCTAAAATTTCTTTTGCTGCTAAGTTATTGCAAGAATAATTTTTTCCGTTACTCCGTTACCAAGTAACTTGTAACGGTAACTTCCCACCCCTACCCATAGTATATATACATGTATATATGAATTCAGAATTCAGAATTCAGAATTCATCTGAATTCAGATAGACCCCCTAGACCCCCCGTCCAAAAAAAAACGCACCCATAGTATATATACATGTATATATGAATTCAGAATTCAGAATTCAGAATTCATTTGAATGTACAATCGAACTGAAATTATATTTGAACTGAATTCATGAATGGCTCACGATTGTGAATCGGGAGGTCAGTTGAGATGGGTTGTCATTTTTATTGTCATTTGTTCGTTTCTGAATCCTGGAGAACAGTTGATTTGATCCCGAAATGAAAGTTCTAGTAGTTTTGTGGACCGGTGAAGCGCTATTTGTTTCCTAGCGTAGGATTCAAGCCGTGTGGGAGACGGGAAGCGCTCTTTTTGTGTACTCAAAAAGTGAGTACACTACTAAAATCGGTCAGTGTGTCCGTCCGGCCGTCCGTTTATTCGATAACTTTTCAGAATTACATTCGATTGAGTTGAAATTTTGTGCACAGAATTGTCTCATCAATATCTAGGTCAAG
>OENT01001121.1:0-56257 GCA_900239685.1 Rotaria macrura | reverse complement strand
TTCATCTAGATAGTTTATCCATTTCTCCTGTAATTCGAGGATACGGATTATCGATTTCTTCTGGAAAATAAACTGTTTCTATTTTCAAAAATCCGTTTCTGTTAGAGAAATCTTCCTTAAGGTGAAAACGAACTTAATAATTAATCAAAATAATTTATCCATTTCGCCTTATCTCTGATACAGTTCTCCTGTACGTCGAGCATATGGGTTATCGATTTCTCGCGGAAAATAAATCATTTCTACTGATAAAGATCCGTTTTGCTAGAAAAACATCCCGCAGACTTAAAAAGGAATACATAACTCATCTAGATAGTTTATCCATTTCTCCTGGAATTCGAGGATACGGATTATCGATTTCTTCTGAAAAATAAACCGTTTCTATTTTCAAAAATCCGTTTCTGTTAGCGAAATCTTCCTTAAGGTGAAAAAGAACTGAATAATTAATCAAAATAATTTATCCATTTCGCCTTATCTCTGATACAGTTCTCCTGTACGTCGAGCATATGGGTTATCGATTTCTCGCGAAAAATAAATCATTTCTACTGATAAAGATCCGTTTTTGCTAGAAAAACATCCCTCAGACTTAAAGAGGAATAAATAATTCACCTAGAAAATTGATCCATTTGTCGTAATCGGTTATCCGCTTTTCCTGGAATTCGTGGATATAGCTTATCGATTTCTCCTGGACAAGAGACCGCTTCTGTGAACAAATATCCGTTTCTGTTAGAGACCGCCTTCTGAGCTGAAAATTAAAAGCATATTGAGATCTGCGTGGATGTTATATGTTTGTTATTTTATTGGAGAAATGGTTCCAGTATTTCTCCTTGAAATTCTTCGATATATCCGACGAAGTTCTCGATTGAATGGGATATTCGGATCGTGAAGCATTTCTGCTTGACTTGTCGTGATTGAAGGATTTCTGCAGTAAATAGTACAATTTCTCGATTTTTAAGGATGTTGTCCAGCCCTCAAATATCGATGCACTCAGACGATATGAATTATGCATTCGTCCTTGTTCCAGTTATTTTTGCCGCACATGCAAGCAAGTTCGGCGAATGTTTTACGTCGGCAACGAAGCGATATGAATTTTGCTCAATTATCTGTTTTATTCGTGTTTCTCTTCTTTTCGATTTTCTTCAGTAGTTCTCTGGCCATGCTTAAAATTCAACCGGAACAGCTAATTCCATGTTGGGTGTCTACGACAACAATCTATGATCGTATCTATCTGATAATACAAGCAGTTCTTTTCAGCTTTACGCCTCCATTGCCGATGTTGATACTCGGCTTTCTGACTATATGCAGTACAACTAAGCTTTTTGTTCTGTGTACAAGATCGTGACGATATCATAGCACAGGAACTCAACTTATTCGAATGTTTCTAGCACACGTGGCTTGCCATATTTTACTTTTTACGCCATTGAGTATGACCTATAAGTCGGGCATTGTGATTGATCAATACACGAGTCCTGTGCAATACTATTTTTTTTTAAATATCTCAGCTTATCTATGGTTTATCATGTACAACGTCCGTCGTGTTGTAATTTCTATCTGCTCACGTATACAGAATAGAATTGAGGAATATTTTGACACAACGTTTTCGATTCGACTGTGAAAGCCAACTTACACTCAATGGTTTAACTTCTGAATCCGAATACATGAGAACGATGTCAGGTTGACGTTTGCGCCTATAAAATCTATCAGATATTGATTCTATCTAGATTATTTTATGTATGTGTGAATAATTTAAATTCGATTCAACGTAAAACTTAGACGAATTCTAATACAGCTCTTCGTTGAATGAATGAAATACACTTATATAAGATGCTTATTTTTCTGAATTCTATGAAGAGTATAATGTCGAAAATTGAACTTTTTAATCTCAGTACGGACTATCGATAGTTTACTGTCATAGATGATGGAAAATTTTCCAACAGGTCCCGACGCTCATTCAACTAACTAACACTGAGCATTCATTTTATTCAATCATATTCTATTAATACAAGCATGTAAACGCTTTAGTAGTAATGAATATTAATACTCCACACGATAGTAATTAGCACTGAGTAAAGTCTGGATAGACTTATTAGAAAAACTTTGACACTCGTGATACATAAAAATGCATACTTCGTTATGGCCTGATATTCGGCAATGAGAAACAAAAGGACACAAATTGAACAAAAACATTCATTGAATGATTCCACATTTACGGGTATACATAATCATGAGTTAACTAGTTTTGAAAAGATTAGTATGAGAAATCGAATAAAACAGCAACCTGCAAGTTCTCCATTGAGAATATCAATTGTGAGTCTCGGAGGAAATCAATTTCCTATTTATATCGTTATACAAAATAAATAGTTGGTTATTGAATTTTACTGCGAATATTAAAATGCGCACAGTTTTGTTTCAATTGTCTTTAGATGACAGTTCTAATTATATTTCTAAAACAAGATTAAAAAAATTGAAGTGTTTTTGACTGTTCATGCACTCTTAGGAGATTGGAAGAAAAGTTTTTTTGAGCTCTTATTCATATTAAAAAATAATGAGATGAAATGAAATATGATGTTTGTGTGCATGATTCTATCATTTCTCTTGAACAAGCGTCAACTTGAGATAAAAGATACTCACATGCAATCTTATGAAAAAACAATACTAGAACATTTATGTAGACAATTGAATGAACGATTGTCGAAATTTAGATGCAAACTAAAGAGCTTCACTACATCTCTAATGTCACAATCTGAAATGAATAAAAAAAACAACAATAACTACGAAGTAGCTAACTAATGCGTCATAATAGCATCTTAGTCATTGTGTTGAACGTCATGATAAGAATCATACTGTGAAGCTCTGACTGTGATAAATATATGATACCTTGATCAAAGGTTTTCGAGTAGTTTATCTAGAAATAAAAAATGTCGAGGCATAGAATGGATCACAATTATAACGTACAAGGATATACATGTCCGCACTCACATTTGCTGTTCTAAAATGTCACGGAGTTCATTTAAGATGTTTTAACTTCCAAAAGTTTATGGACATTATCTCATACATAGTTCGATTTCCATTTATTGATAACATATTGGTGAAAAAATTTATTTTCATCAGTTCAACTGCTCTAATTAGTATGCTACATGTATCAATAGAATATTACAGTCACATTCTTACATCGCCTAAACATTAACCTGATAATATTTATTATCTAATATTTGATTCCAACATCTACCAACATGTTTTGAGTATGTTTTCTTCGAATAAATTAGAGCAAACCGATAGTGTATTACTGGCATTCTACCAATGTTATGTTTCAAAAAATGTATATCTAAATTATCAGTGAAGTACGTTGTTCGGTCTAAAATTTTATGGAAAACTGCGTCGTTGTAGCTTCAAGGGATCGATGTTGATGTTCATTTATTCAAAACCATCATTAGCTCCGTTGAATACGTTTAAATAATTGAAACTAATGAAATTTTTTCATAAAGTTCAATCTTCCCAGGTATTTAAGGATGACATTGCTTTAGCGAAACTCTTTTCATGTTATACAATACGCTGCTGATGATAATTAGTTTCAGTATCATGAAGGTATGAGCTCATGACTAGGTAAGAAAAATTGTAGAAACCAGGATGCATAAAATAATTCTCATTTTCATGTGATTGCAATCTTTGTTTTCTTTTCTATGATAGATTAGTATATGATGAGCTCTATTGTCTAAGAAAATTGTGTTAAATGAGTGTATGCTCAATGCATTCATTTGTCGCACTTTAACAGCTAGATGTGATAGTGTGAATACTCCATTGTTTAGATATAATTTCAGAGTAGAAAAAAAGTGGGTCTGCTTTTGATTTAAATGTATTGAACCTTTCAAAAAAAACAGAACAACATTTTTTTGTTTATTGACACAGAAACACAATTATATAAGTCTCTGGTTTTTTTTTAATTCAGAGTATTTGATTATGAATTCTACAAAAACTGTTTTGTACTAATAAGTGTTGAGTTTCGAAAATAACAGTGCTGTTTTACTGTGAAATTATCTAGCCAAGACAAATTGAAAGTAATTTCACGCGATTGATCAGGATTTTAGTTTTTCCTCGACGATTCCCCTGACGAGAAACTCTTATATATATATGCATATGTAGAGTGAAACGATTAATGTCTTTCAAAAATCAACTCTACTCTTTTCTTCTAGTATACCCTACAGATCACCAATATTTGAGAGATATAGAATTGATAGGGTGAAACTAAATTCGAGTGAAGTGAGTTCAATAATAAAATTCTTGTCTTTCCTTTGATAGACAAGTCACTAGAACTGACTACAATATCTTTAGAAGCTGACAAGTAATACGTAGAGTAATGTATTAATTTAAACCTTGGACAGTGCAATACGTCTTTGCATTTCTCTTTCAAACGAATTTCTATTTCTTGTTACTTAAGTACAACATGTAAGCAAAATACATTGATTTCTATCAAATTTAAACTGAAAGGAAAATTCGATTGATAGCAGAATAGAAAAGCATATGCAAAACATGTTTTCTCATGTTTGACATCTATCTTATCTGCTCTTGGAAATACTATGACCATTTCTTTCAATCTAATCGCGGATGTAGACATTTACGAATGCGCTTCCTGAGGAGAACTGAAAACAGCAAACGAATCAAAGCTGTAAGAAAAATTTGTGATTCAACAAGCGTTCAATTTTTTTAGATAAGCTCTTCGGAAATAATCAAATAAATGGTTGATCCACGCATTCAACTTATTGCTCTACTCATGCAAGCGATATTACCTCCGATCATGGTGATCGGTATCGTTGGGAATACACTCAATATCCTCGTACTTAGAAGATCTGGATTGTACGGTAACCCATGTTCTCGCTATTTCCTTGCACTAGCTGGCAACAACTTGGTTTTCTTAGCTGTTTTCGGCACGTATAATCTTTTGTCTAATGGCTATCAAATTGATCCAACAACGCATTCACAAGTGTGGTGCAAACTAATTCTTTATGGACAACAACTTTCGATCTTACTTTCACCTTATTTTATTATCTTGGCTTCAATCGATCGATACTGTGCAAGTTCGGCCAATGCTCGACGGCGGCAATTTAGCAATTTGAATGTTGCTCGCTTATCTATTTTATCCGTATTCGTCTTCTTTTCGCTTTTCTTCATTAGTTCGTTGGTTTTGCTTGAATTACAACCTGGTCAAGCAATTCCATGCCGAATTTCTACAGCAACACTCTATGGGCGTATCTATCCTACAATACAAGCAGTTCTTTTGGGCATTGCACCACCATTTTTTATGCTGATCTTCGGTCTTCTCACTGTATACAATGCAACTAAGCTCCGTGTTTTGCCTACAACATCTTCACGAACTCGCCGTACAGAAAATCAACTGATTCATATGCTTCTTGCACAAGTGGCATCCCATATTTTACTTTGTACACCGATGGGTGCGATGTATGCATTGGGCTTTATGCCTGTCCAATATTTGAATCCTATCCAGTACTTTTTTGCTTTTAAAATAACTCAACTGATGTATATATTTTCGTATGCAACGTCTATCATGTTGTACTTTCTATCGGCTCAAATTTACAGAAAAGAACTTTTGAATGTTTTAATGAAATTATTTCGGCTTAAATCAAAACATGAAACTACAACCGTTTGTGTAACTCAAACGATGCAAATGAAGACTTTAAAGACTTCTCGTGTAGGCACACAAAGTATTGCTATTGTCGAATGCTTGTAATTTGTTGTATATCATATATTAATAAATGAATTTTAATCCGATAGAAAACTTCTATAAATTATATTTGTCGTAAGATATAAAGTATAAAGTAAAATTCATCATTGAACAAGCCAGAAGCATCATACTACATGTACAAATGATATCTTGTAGACAGAAGCAACAGAATTAGAATTAACAAACATTCACCTTATTCCTTGGTTGTGATTATGTGACAAAGGTTCTGCTGAAACATTGTTATTACATGTGCCAATTAACTGCACATATGAGAGTTTTTGATTTCTGTTGATTCTTTCAATATTTAATAATTCAATCGAATTAACGTGATCATATAGTAATTAACATATATTTAGTTATAATCGCTAGGAAAGAAAAAATTCATATATGAGTATTTTCGATGTACATGCGTTTTGATTTAAATATCCACCTACGTATTTGAGTACAAACAGATCAGTTTTACTAATCTGAACTTGATAGAGTTCTTCACAGGGCTCAAAAACAAAAACGAGCATAATAAATACTAATTACAATAGATTGCTTTCGTGTGAAAGAATGACTGTATTGTAAAAATGAACCTATTGTATTTAGTGTTCTAGAATTTCTCTCAAACAAAATTTGTTCTCTATTGAAATCGATACATTCAGAAACGATACGCTACGAGAAAAAAATTAATTTTTGTTAATAAAATAAATAGATATTGAAATACATTCTATAGACTTGGAATTGAATAGGGTCAAGAAATTTATTCCATTATGAAAATAATATACGGTGTTGAAGTAGATGAATAGGAGTCATAGGTGAAGCCAAGAGTTTCGTCTTCCCCAATAGCCTTATTCACATTCACACCCTTTTTTTCTTGAAGAACACTTTACTTCGGACAAAAGAAAGTGTCAAAGCTCGACAATAGAAGGCACTCAAAAGTTAAAATGAAAAAAAATAATCTCTTACAAAAAGAAAATACAAAATGAATTCACATTCAGAAACAGAATAAATTCTCAAGGCACATAGTTGTTTTTTATATTTTAACTTCTGGCAATGTCATTTGTTCTAATCGTTTGCTAACATTTGTCATAAATGGCATTTTAAAGTCAGTAAAATCAACCTCCCAACCTAGGCGATCGCGTACCACAGCCTTGTCGTGCATAAGTTGTTTTGTTGTTGGCAAATCAGTCCATTTTGTTTTTGGATGAAATGCAATTGATTCCGTATTTTCAAATGATTTAGCTAGTTCAGCAGCAGCACGTAATAATGAACCACGTCTTGGTTGTTGACCACCCGTTGCTTGAGGTGCAGCCGCTGCTTGCTAAATATCAATTGACAAAGCATATATGAAAATTTTTGTTAATTTATTTGCTAAATCAAAAAACAAATATGATTCTCATTACTGTATCATTTTTGGTACTTTTTCCTGGTGATGGTTGTCGTTTTTTTGCTGATGCTGATCCACTTTTTTTGCCCGACGCACTTTTAGGTTTACCTCCACCGCCGCTACCATTCACTTTTTCATTAATTAAATGATAAATACGTGGATCAGCAAATTCAGCAGCAACAGCCAATGGTTCTAAACCGGCAGCATTCTCGTGGGCAACTCGAGCGCCTTTATTAACTAGATATTCACAAACGGGAAATGATGAACTTTCAATGGCACGCATTAAAGGTGTCGCTTTTGTTATCGATTCAGCATTGATTGCACCACCGGCTTCGACAATCGCTTGAACAACATCGAGTATGCCACTGTGGGCTGCATGATGAAGTGGTGTCCATTTGAAGTTGTCAAATATATTAACATCAGCTCTAAATTTTTGAATACAATGCATTAGTTGTATTTTGTTTTTATAACTTACCCGCATGTTAGAAGAAATTGAACTGTTTTCAGATCCCCATGAGCGCATGCTAGAATGCGTGAAGTTGTTTTGGTTTTTTTTTTAAATACAGAAAAGCATCAATAGACTCGCAAGTACTTACCCACCATGAGTGGTGTTTTCATAAATTTGTCCGTGACATCTACTGATGTGCCACGTTTAAATGCATCTAATAATGTTTGCAAATCACCTCGATAAGCTATCCAAAAACAAGACATATCATAAGCAATATTATGAGTGATAGTCATTTTTATCTTACCAGCATCACATAAATTCACATAACCTTTATCTGGTTTATCTAAATACCATGGTGAATCATCTTCTAGAGGATTTTTCGGTAGGTTATCCCGGGAAAATCTCGTATTATCCGTATGATGAACATGTTGAGGCGCATAAATTATTGGTGGATTACCATTTGCTGTTCGGGGACCTTCATCTTGGTAAGCAACTAATAGGAAAAAGAAACATATCACGATGTATATCCGAGAAAATGTTCTCATTCAATCAATAACTTACTTGGTAAGGCACCTTTGGATTTTTTTGCTTTTTTTGGTTTCTTCTTTTTTTTCTTTTTACCAGCGAATGCAGCCATAAGATAGGCCTTTGTTAAATATTTCTTTCCAGTTAGAAATGATTTATAATCAAATTCACCACGTTCTTTTTCATGTTTTTCACAAATGTCTTTAATATCTTCTGGTTTAAGAAATGAAAGATATTGATCATCTTCAAGAATCTTTTTAACACTGTCCGTTGGTATAACACCGGCTTTTTGTTCAGTTAGATCAAGTTCATCAAACATTTTTTCAAGTCGTTCTTGATTTTCGTAAGTATAATCATAAAGCATTAATTTCCAATCACGAAATTCGTCTAAATATTAATCTTAATGAATACGAAATTCTTCGAATGATCGATTACAATCGATAGTATATGGATTCAGTACGTGGATATAAATCAATCGGATTTATTTTTAAATTTAGATGTTTTGTTTTCCTCATAAACTCAAAGTTTATAAAACAAAGACAATCAAATCTTGATATGTCATGCACGCGATGAGCCTTACTTAACTTTAGAAACTATGCAAAATTAAAGAATATGATGTTACAATAATTAAGTGAGAAATACTTATATCAAGATCTACAATTAGTAAGATTCATGTTACACGTATGCGGACGATAGATACGTGGATAATAACTCGTTTAGAAAACATTTTAGAGATAATTTAAAATATAAACATGGAATATGTATGCGTTCAAACATTTTCTCGGAGTAAGAAAGTATCCGTTCCATGTAATAGTTCGTTAGATATCAATAGTAACAATCGAAAAATTTTATCATTGTCTTTATCATGTAAATGCAATCGATTATTTATTGAAATCAATGATAGTTTTGAACAGATGCGAACTGTAATTTTCTCGTCATCAGTAAATCTTATTAAATACTATAGTGAATAGTCTTCGTACGTAGCTGTTTGATCAGATTGTATTCTCTATTCGATAGTAGATAGCGTCTGGAAAGCTTTCTTATAGAAGAACATTCGATACTCAAAGAGCCTACAGTTTCCATTGATTGAATTAACCTTGTGTATAACAGTCATCTTTCTTGACAAAATCAGATGGCGAGATTTTGCTCACATATGGTTTGTATTCATTGTGAGAATGATTTCTACCAATCATACTTTAGAGTTACTGAGATGTCAATACGTACACTAGAGGAAACGATGTTTTCAATCTGTAGTTTTCCTAGCACTCATAAGAATCTAAACTTTCACAACGAACTAAGCCTAACTCTTGACCCAATCACTTTTTCATACCTCAATAGAATCAATAATAGGTACTACATTCATACGTCATTGACTCATAGAAAGGGATAATTTCTCATGATGTCTATCTCAATATTGAGATTCACGTCTAAAATCAAAGTTATATATTGTTGTTCTCATACGAAAGTAGTGAATGCTTTGGTGATATTAAAAATATACCTGGCCGTAGATTTGTTGTCATTTCAGTGTAACCCTTTTCAGCCTTTCGCATGTTTTTCTTTGCATCCTTGGCTTTATTTTGATCAGCAATTTTCTTTGGAATCAAACCTTCGAGATTTTTATTTTTCGGATTACAACCTATAGATAAATAGTATTTTTGATAATGAATAAATCTTTTAATTTTTCTACGAACCTCGTTGACCAAGAAATCGAATTGCATTACCAGCATTTGATGATGCACCATAATGAATAGGATTATTACCAAGAACATCATAAACATCAAATTTTGCACCATAACCAGATAAAACTTGAATAGCCTATAAAAAACAAAAATGTTTTTGCGTATGAAATTCAAAAATAAATCTACTAAATTACCTCAAAGTGACCACCTTTAGCTGCTTCATGAGCAGGTGCTGCTTGTTTACTATCCAAAATATTGGGATCAGCTTTGGCCCGTAAAAGTTCTCGTACGACTTTTGGATTTCCAGATAAACAAGCATTATGTAAAGCTGTACGCTTTGTTTTCTATAGAGATCAATAGAACACAATAGACATGATGATTGTTGAAAGTGAAAGATAAATGAGTTATTTTCTTTTTATGTCAACTTACTTCATCAACAAGATTCACATTTGCTCCTGCTCTAATAAGATCAATACAAAACTCTTCTTGTTCATCAGATTTTGAACAAGCATATACTAGATTTGGCACACCATTACGTGCACGATTATTAACATCGGCACCCATTTCAAGAAGAATTTTTAAACATGCTTTATGACGTTGTGTTGGCTCAGTAAAACAATAGTAAATCGCATCTAAATGTATATATATATATATATATATATACATATACAGGTGAGCAAATTTCATATTAGAATATAATCGTATCACCTCGTCCTTCCAGATCTTGAATTCTTGCATTAGCTTTAGCATCCCGTAGTAATTGTAATGCATTTATATGGCCATATTCAACAGCATGCATAACAGCTGTACGACCAGAAAAATCAATAACGTCAGGATGAGCACCAAGTTGTAAAAGAAATTGTATCATTTTTTCATTATTTTGTATTACAGCCGCTCTATTTTACAATCAAAAATACAGTAGTATATCATTATTTTACAATAAACAAGAACATGTTAATTCAATCTATTTACATAAGTGCGGTCATTCCAGTTTCTGGATCATTATAATTCACAAGATGTTCAACGCCTTTTTCACATAATTTTTGTACTTGTTCAATTTCTTCTGTTCGTACGGCATAAATTAATTTTTGTACTTGTAATTGTTCAACGCGATCCCGAGCAATAGGCATTAATATTATTTTTTATTCACATATAGGAGATAAATGGAGAAAACGAAAATAGAAACTAAGGCACCAAATTATAGCAAACAAAAATAAATAAGATCTGAAATAATAAAATGAATTCATATTTAGTCATCTTAAAATTCAGCCATGACAATCTAAAAGATGATAAATTTTTCATGTAATTAATAACAATTTAATAAAATACCTTTTGTCTTTTGTTTTAAGTCCACACGGAAACGAACATCGTTTCAATTAGTAAATAGTAAACTAACTCTTGTATATTTGCTGCAAAAGAATACTAATTAACTTGAACTATTGTGTGATAATATTGTTCTTTTATGAACTGTATATCGACATAGTGAATAATCGATGTAATCCGAATAACGCGATAGAATACATGTATAAGGAATGCTGATACTACTAAAATATTTGATTATGTCACGTTATTCCTCTTTATAATACTTCATAGAAGTCGAGCGATGACAAGTGAATCGTCTTATTTTCAAAAACAAACAATATAAGTTATTTTTTTAGTTTTTACCATATATATGCTTGTTGTCATAGTAATGAATCTTGCTTGAATTTGAATGCATTGAATCATTAATGCATTGTCGCTAAATACCAAAATCAAAATAATATATGGAGGAGAATAACATCGAATCAGTTTCTTAGTGGAAGAAACTGGAATTTGTTGAATTTTCTAGAAAAATCTCGATTATTCGAAAATATATAAAAAGAAAAGTTTTTTGTAGATTTTTTTTTCTATCAACATTAGTCATCATAGATCAATATCGAATGGCTTCACAGGTACTGTTCTGAATTTTAAGATTATTTTAACCTTGATTGAAATGTTTTAGGTCGAAGAACTTAAGACAAAAGCGAATGCAGCTTTCTCAGCTGGAAAAAGTGAGGAAGCAATCAGTTTATATACACAAGCGATAGCACTTGATGATAAAAATCATGTACTATACAGTAATCGATCGGCTGCTTTCGCGAAAGCTTCGAAATATGAAGATGCGTTAAAAGATGGCGAAAAATGCATTTCACTTAAACCGGATTTTGTTAAAGTGAGATATTCAAAGATGGAAGAAAAAGATGTTGTTTCTTATTTTGGAAATTTCGTTTTCATTATAGGGCTATTCTCGGAAAGGTGCCGCCTTATCATTTCTTAAACGATATGATGAAGCCATCAATGTCTATGAAGAAGGCCTTAAAATCGATCCAACTAATCAACAATTATTAACTGATCTTGAAACAGCCCGAAAAGATGTAGCTGGATCAGCAACTGGTGGATTAAATTTTTTCAGTGATCCACAGTTTTTAACACAACTTATGACTAATCCACGGGCACGAGAGCTTTTAAAAGATCCTGAAACGGCTATGCTTATGAAAATGATGCAACAAAATCCAAATAATCCATCGTAATATATGATTTTATTTTATAGTCGACAAAACATAATAGCACATCATCAAAATCTTATTTTCTTTTAGACTGTTGAGTAATCCCAAGATAATGAAATTACTTGGTATTGTACTTGGCTTTGAAACTGGAGATGAAAGTGATCTAAATTCGAAAATGGAAACTGAAAGTGCAGCAAGCGCAACGAAAAAAGAAACAAACGCGTCAACATCAAAACCAACCGCTTCAAATACAACAACAACCACAAATAATAAATCGAATGAAAAAGCAAAACCTGCAACAGCGGAACAAAATCCAGTAAGAAAATTTCAAATAAGATACTAATTGTTTATTTTTTAAGTAAAATTTGTTTTGTTTTCAATTGAATATTTAGGCTGAAGCAGAAAAAGAAAAAGGAAATGAAGCATACAAGAAAAAAGATTTCGAAACAGCATTAAATCATTATAACAAAGCAAGTGAACTTGATCCAGTTAACATGACCTACTATACAAATAGAGCTGGTTAGTTTAAAATTGTTTTCATTTCTCAAGGTCAAAAATAACAAAAAGGAATTGGTTCTGTTTTCTTCTTTTAGCTGTTTATTTCGAACAAGCACGTTGGGAAGATTGTGTAAATGAATGTGAAAAAGCAATTGAAATTGGCCGTGAGAATAAAGCAGATTATAAAGTAATTGCCAAGTAAGTGTCATGGTGACTTCATTTGTTTAACATTGAATCGCACCTTATCACTCTTTGTCTGACTATCTGATAATAAATGCAGTAAAATGACTTGGTATCGCATCAATTCCTATTCGACATTACGATACGAGAAGATGATTTCATTTCATAGTAGAAATTTAGACAATAAGATGATCGATAATAAGTAATCTAAATGTGCAACACTTTCAAATTACATTGAACTCAAGAAAGAAATCATTCAATGTTGAGAAGCACTCAATAGAACTCAAAGACTTGCCTTAAGCGATAGTTTTCTTCTACACTCGCTACTCGTAATAATAATGCCAACTAGACATTTGTCGCCAGATGAATGAATCCGACTGGAACGAATCTGAGGAATGAAACCTATATTATTAATTGGGTACCTATTAGTACCTGATGACATTACAACCGATGGATTAAAAGTTCACATGAAATTCCTACAGTAGGATTTGATAACATTTAACACTTTCGAGATCTGAAAATCATTCCGTCTCGTGGAATGACTATCTTTCGATATAAATGCTACATCGGTCAAGTTATTTAATGTCTCATTGTTTATTTAGAGCGTATGCTCGTATCGCTAATGTTAAAACTCAACAGAAAGATTATGAAGCTGCCATAAAATATTATAATCATTCCCTATCTGAACATCGTAATCCAGAAATCTTAAAAAAGAAACAAGAAATCGAAAAAATACTTAAGGAACAAGAACGCTTAGCCTTTATCAATCCAGAATTAGCTGAAGAAGAAAAAAATAAAGGTAATGAATATTTTCAAAAAGCTGATTATCCAAATGCACTGAAACATTATACGTAAGTCGATTGATATATTTCTTTGAATCAAAATTCAATATGTTCATTTTTTCTTTAACTAGCGAGGCTATCAAGCGAAATCCAAATGATGCCAAACTGTATTCCAATCGAGCAGCTTGTTATACAAAATTAATGGAATTTCGATTAGCATTGAAAGACAGTGATGAAGGCATTAAACTTGATCCAAATTTTCGTAAGCTAATAATAATATAGAATTATTCGAGACTAAATATCATATAATTCAAATCTTTCTAGTTAAGTCTTATCTTCGTAAAGGTCATGCTTTAATGGCTATGAAAGACCAAGGTCAAGCCATGGCTACTTTTGGCAAAGCACTTGAAATCGATCCAAATTGTCAAGTAAATAATTATTTGCTTGTTTTTAATTTTAAAAATGAAGAATAATGTTGTTTTTTCTCTTTCCAGGAAGCTATTGATGGTTATCGACAATGTTCAATGAGATCCACTGATGATCCCGAAGAAGTTCGTAAACGTGCTGCAAACGATCCAGAAATTCAGCAAATTCTTGGCGATCCTGGTATGCGTTTAATTCTTGAACAAATGCAAAATGAACCACAAGCATTACGAGATCATCTACGAAATCCTGCTATTGCACAAAAGATTCAAAAATTAATCGATGCTGGTATAATCGGAATTCGACAAGGCTAAATTTATTTCTTCGAATAACTTTTCATCGTGTATGTTCGTTTGCATGTTTGTAACCAAGAGATACGATGATGAAGCTTTTTTTCCTTCTTTCTTGTTACAGTTTTCTTATTTCGTGCTCTTTTTTTTTCTTTTGCTCTACGATGTTCCTGTTACACCTGTGACTGCTGCGTTTTAGCACAAAACAAAAACTTATGATGTTAGAAAAAAAAAACTAAGCAACTAAACAATTCAACGTCGATCGTCTAAAAACGAATATGTGTTATTTTTCAAGTTATTAAAACTATGTTCATAATATGTCTAGTTCGAGCGTCGTTGTCTAGCATCCGTGAATCATTTTTAGAAGTCACAATAATAGTTAGTTCGTATAGTGTTAACATGTCAGAATAAAAATGATTGAGTTTATCTTGTTCTTCTCAAGATTTAATAATAGTTGTAATGACACTTATCAATTTAGCAATTGTTTCTCAATTGGGATTCAAGCTAAAAAAAACGTATTTATAGATTTTGGAATACAGGAAATTTTTATTTGATGTAAGAAAACACTCAGAACTTGATGATTTGCAAGCATTCTGTTTAGAGTCATGTAAAATGATTGTGTTAATCTAAACTGTAACAACGCTGCAGGTTGTACTTCGATCGGAGATATTTGATATGAAGTTTCGAGAAATGCAGTGAATATAATGAAGGGAAATTTTTATTACAATTTCGAGCTTCCGTAGTTTTGATGAAGTCTTAATTAATATCAATATAAGAAGCATTAGGATTGAAATCCTAAACGTTCTTCATTTATTCTATCTGTGAAAACTCCATATATTAAAATATTTTGAAATAGAGATACTTGGTTCAAATTTAATTGTTAGTTTTTCTCAAGTTGAACCTGTGTCAAAAAGTTGATAAGTATTAATATTGCATGTTTGAAAAGAAGTGTCACCATATATATTATGTCTTACGGCCGGCCCTGAAACAATAACACGGAAGTGATCGTCATCACAAATTTTTGTTGACATTTCACACGATCACATCCAGTGGTAATCGAAGGCATGCTGTCTTGTATTTCTCGTAATGCAATCTCTCTCAGAATATAATGTTTCCTTTTAGAATCTTTACATGTAAAAAGGAAACAAAGGATTATACATATTTTGTTATAGAATTCAAAAATCCAGTATGCCACTCGGACTTTACTATATATTCGACCTGAAAATTAGTTTTACTGCAACCAGGCCGTTGCGAGATGGTTGAGTAAAATGCTGTTTTTTAAATTGTAGAGAAGTAACTGTAACAAGTAAGTGTTGGTTATCAAAATCCACAGAAAAACAGGTCAAGTTTGACTAAGCTTTATTATGAGGATTAAACCTTGAATGAAAAATCATCATTTTTTGAAAAATTGACGACAACAAAAATAAAAGAATTCTTACGTGCTCAATTGTCACTGAAAGTTTTTTAATTATAGGATATAATAGAACTCTTACCTCCGTTTATTATTTTTTCTACAGTTTATTAAATATTTGTCATGGCATGCTACACATTTGGATTCTGTAATAAAACTTTCCGTAAATTTTTCTAGATATTTGAAAGGGGAATCTTTAAGTAAGAACGATGCGCTGATCAAATTTAAAGATGAGGAGAAATTTTCAAAATACTAACAGTCTAATTCTCCAACTGATATTTGAGTAGAGCATTCGTTTTGATTTTAACTTTGACAGCTCTTCTGTAGATGTTCATTGCTTGTTTACTTTCAAGTATTTTCGTCATGTTGTACGATTCCTACGGCATAGACAATGTATATCATTGACGTGAAAAGGAAGTGCTTTGTTTACGTGCTTTATAGACAAAAATCTGTGATTGTGATTCGGAAGAAAGCATTTTTGAGCTACATCTCAGATTCATTATCTTTCGTCGATTGAATTTTTTTAATGATAATTACCTTCGAATTACTTTTTCTTGCATCCACTCATATTTTATTTCATTTGAAACATCTACATGAATAGTAGAAATCATCATAGAGAGTGAATGCTTATACACATTAAGATAATAATTGCACTACAAAGAAGAAGAAGGTGGAAACAAATCAAGTTTGTTAACATCCAAAGAAACACTAACGCATAACTAAAGCGGCAACAATGAGCACAATAAAGATTAAGTAGATAGGTTACATAAACATCACTAAAGAAATCTCTGGTTTTTGTTTCATATCAAAAATCTACTATAGAGTGGAGAGGGAAAAGAAAGAAAAAACAAAAAAAAGTCACACACACACAACGAAAATGAGAACTAAAATTTTTTCTCTGTTGCAAGAATATGATAATATTCTTTCCTAGCCTACGGTTTCAAAACTTCTTTTTCATTTTCTGCCTATGGATTGCTTGTTTCATAAAATTTAAGCTGAACTGGTTCCACCTGTTACAGATGCAGTCTTTTTTACTGTTGCCGTAGCCGATGAATTTGCTTTGCCACCAGTTGATGAAGTCTTTGTTGTAAGACCTGTTGGTGTCCGAGCTACGGTAGCTGTATTTGCGCGAGGTGCATCTGACTGTTGAAGTATATCGTAAAATATGAACATAAGACTGTTTATTGAGTTCAGATGAAATATTATGTTACCTTTGGTGTCGCTTGACTTTGATCTTCACTGCCGGCTTTCGTTTTGAATAAAAACGAATTGATATGTGGTAAAACACCACCTAAATTTATGAATGAGTAAATATTCAAGTTTCTATGTTACTTTTATAAATCTAACCTTGTGGAATTGTTACGCCATTTAGGAGCTGAAAAGATTGATATGTAAACATTCATAGAATTTCTATTTATAAGAGAAAAAAACCTAACCTTCTTGAGTTCCTCGTCTATACTAACAGCCAGAAATACATGTCTTGCATTGATACGCTGTTTCTTGTGATCTTTAGCTGCATTGCCTGATAATTCGAGAACTTCAGCTGTTAAATATTCAATCTGAATTTATGAAAGATTAACATTGCAAAAGAAGCAAACAAGAGAAAAATTAAGTGTTACAAACCACAGCAGCTGTATAAACTGCAGCAGCCATAGTTACACGACTCTTGGGTGTACTCTTTTTAATGTAACGATGAAAACGTGGTACGGAAAAAAGGACACCTTTTCAATAGAAAAATATTTTGATGAAAATTATTTCATGACATAAATAGAAAATCAACCTGCACGAGCCGATTTCGATTTTCGATCGCCTCCTTTACGACCACCTCTTGCTGCTGTTGCTGGTGGACCCATATTTTATGTTTAATTTATTTTATTTTTATTTTAAATAAACAATCTATAAATAGAATAGACAAGTTAGCATTCGGTATGATTTTATTTTCTCATTATATCTTGTGCGCAAACATCAAGTAGACATAATCGTCAGACGCGAGCCTTTAAAATGACGGTGTTCATTTACATATGGTTGCTTTCTGTATCCAACGTAGACAAACATATATATATATATATGTATTCAGTTTTAGAGTCAGAACACAAAAAAGAACGAAAGAGGAAAAAAGAAAACCAGACAGAAGAACAAATTATGATCGCAATTTTGAATTGAATATTTAACGAAAGAAAAGAGAAAGAAATAAGTAAATTCGACGTACGACCTTCGTTCTTTTCTATATTTTTTTAATAAATTGAACTTATGCCTCCATCATGAAATGTGGTTTCCATTGACCATGATGGTTTTAGCGCCACTAGCGCTGTTTATTTAATCATTCTGATTAAATTTCTGATAGTTACAAGCATCTATTCACAAAGTAATACATAAGAAAAAAGATTTTTAAAGTTGAATAGCTGTAAAGTTTTGAAGAGGAACAAAACATCAACGAGATATGTTTAGCCAATAGTTGTTAACGATAAATGCTTTTATAACATCGTACACATGACAGATTGAGTGTGGTTCTCCGAAGAGACATGATTTCAATTCAGCTAGTTTTATCATTAGACTTTGGCATATTTGGGCTTATGGGTAAAATCTAGGAGTCACGAATCTTGTCCTTCACTTCATTTTTTCTTAAATTACTTTCAGACTACTGTTATGTAGGTTGTAAATTTCATTTCTGTCAGTCTTTGAATGACATTTCACACTTTGGTATTGTTATGATTATGATGGAAAAAAAATGGTTATCTATGATCAATGCTAGTTTAGAATAGAAGATCAACATTGGCCTCTCATTGAAAATGAAACTGTTTCTAACGTTACACATACGGTACAAGTATAATCAAAATAAACTGTAACGAAACGATCGTCAAACTAGCGCCTATTGATTGTCAATGTTCAATCTGAACTATCGTAAATCTTTGTTGAAACAACATGAAACTGTTTCATGACTACCGAAATTGGAAACGATCTGAATGTTGATTAGAATTTGATTGTTGAAACGAAAACTTTGATGTAGGATTTTAAAATGTATGTGTGCGAAGAACACAAAAATTGTACTGTTATGTTCGGAACGCTAGTCTAAAGATGGTCATTTACTTCTGACAAAGTATTATCTCCATCTACTTTAGTTTTTGAGAAACCATAGCAATAGCTCCAAATAGATCGCTTCCAATATCATCTGTCAGAAGACAATCAAATTTTTTAATACTAAAGCAATTTTTGTATATTAATTTTGCAACTTGAGTTGCAGAACTCGTCAAGTGCTTTCAGAATATGTGTTTAACTTTTAACAGTGTCTTTGGATTGAAAAACTGTCGATAACGAACATTGAGACACTACCTCATTTAGTGTTGAGTGACTTTAGTGGAGCTTATTTATACACTAACGTCAGACTGATAGAGCACATAGATATTGGGTGTAGCTTATTGAATCTTCACTGGAGTATATGGAAGCGTTGGGAAAATATTACTTTTCTACATATTTGACATCATTCTATTAGACACAACACTTCATTTAACTTGGGCGTTCTCCACTCATGTTTTCCTTTTATCCACATTTGAAAAATAGTACAAGTGTGGTCTGAAAGTAATTTAAAAAATAGGAAGCGAATGGCAACACCTGTATGTCTAAAGTTTTGTACACAATCCCAAATATGATTCACTAGTGCAATTGAAATTATGCCTTTCTGTACTTCGAAGATAATATTAGTACTAAAAGAAATACTTTAGCATACGGTAGACAATGGCTGAGAATATTTTTCTCTATCTATGTATTCATAGAAAAGATTGATGTTTTATATTTCTCTCAATACTGAATTATTGTTTAACTCATTTCACTGATTTTTCATCTGTTCAAAAATATTCGTAGCAGGTTTCGATTCGCTGCTTCAGAGTAAAAAGAGACTTCTTACAATAGGAATTTGAAACTCAGCTTCATTTTTGATTCGACGTCACATTTTGTCGGCGCATGTTTGTAGGAGTATTATTGGTTTTAAAACTTTTTTTCAGAAACATTTTTATGTCAATGACAAAACTTTCCATGCTTATATTTGTTACAAGCATGAATTCAAATTTCAATCCGTCTATGTACGTGTGTACCATTCTTTGATGAGATCTTATGGTCTGTGTGTTTCACTCATGTTTCGTAAAAGCCAACGTAGAGAATGGACTATTTAAAGATAGTAGATATATTTATCATAGTGAGTCTATTTCCCAAGAAATATCCAATTATGAGTTTTCGAAAATGTAAGAAAATAATCAAATTATTGTCAGATACGTATTGAAAGACCATGTTCTCTATCGAGTTATTCTGTTTGTTAATAGATAGATATCGTATTAGATGCATGTAATTAGCCACTTTTTTGTTATTAGCAACATCCTATGAAGCATCAGAAAAACTTGCAATCCCATGTGTCAATCTATGTATACGTTATCTTGAATGTAAATCGAAATTCTCAAGATCCAAAGATGAGCTACGAAGCGATGCACAGTTCTCACAAGTACAGATTCTGAAAGTCTCATACTGGTGATTACAACTATGATGTAGTATATCAAAAACACCTAAATAAAACTTATTAGCGCAACCTTTCATTCACAATTAGAATGAGAAACTCACATGTTCACTTTAGATACATTAGACTCCTTAAAAAATAGAGTGTAAAATATTTTAAGATGATGACCGATTAGGTGGCAAAATATCAAAAGTCAAAGTCTCTAAACGTAAAAATATTGAAAATATTGTATACTGAGTGACTGTTGAAAATGTTTCAATACTGTGTTTTCTATTAGTTGCTTTTGCAAAAAATTAGAAAATTAAGGTTCTTGTTTTGTTTAGTGAATACAGACGTATAAGAAGTAGATGGAAAATTTTCTATATTTTATTTCAAATCACCAGTATCATATATTGTGATATGTGGAAATGTCAGCAGTTCTTCTTCCAGAGAAGCTGTATCTACACCGAGTGATTTGGATGCAGGAGATGAGCATGTCTAAATGAAATGTTACTTCTCAAGTGGTACATGTTAACTTCTTCCGTTGAAGTTCCCACATCTCCAAATTTTTCGATATGTTATATAGCTCATTCGAATACAGTGAACAAATGTTACGAGCAATCGATACACAATGATGAATTTATTCTTTGTATCTTTTGCGATGCAGAATAATAGACACTGTAAATAGTCTTGAACATCGATTGCTGTACTATCGAATCAAGTTGAAAATGTTTGTAGTCTATCTTGCATAATAAACACTATTGAGTGTGAACGTGGGTACCGCTGGATTGTGAGTATGGGTAAATGGATGTGGTTATCAGTGTGTATGAAAATTAATAAAAGGTTCTCACCAACACTCACATGCAAGTCGTACGAGTAAGAATAGGCTATGTGTCTCGATCATATTTTTTTGAAATCAAAATTTTAAAAATTTCAAGATTTTGCTTTTCGAGGTTTTGCAATCGTACCTGATGATCTATCGGCAACGAATACTGTCCTTCTAATAATTGCATTACGAACCGACATATTTTTTCCTACAACCACTATAGTCCTCTATTTCGAGCATTGAGTTAAATAGAAAATTGGTCTGAAATCAATATTGGTTATTGAATCCCGATTATTAAAATATTGTAATTTTGAGAACCGTCATAGTCTAACGTAGAACTTACGCATTATTGTATTCTTAGTTACATAGGAATTTGACAAAATAATAATTTAATGATGCTGAACACTTTAGGTATGCTCGTTAAACAACGGGTTCTCCCACTTCACAAGTTCAATCAGAGAAAAAACCTATTTCAAAAGCAAAGAACTTTTATTTGTACTCTGACATTTTATTCGGTTTTTGTTCGATCTATTACTTCCCTCTCCAGTCATTATCTTTGTTTATTTTCAGTATAACAAAATTTTGTGCCTTTTTTCCATAGATATCTCTAGGTATTATTAAAACAAATAAAATCAAGACTATTGTTGATAAAAACTTGAGACTATCGTGTCGAAATTAATTAAATTTGTAAACTATCGTTGATTATCACTTTTCATAATTATTTGATCTTTTCGTAAAATAAATCATGAAGTTTTTATTAAACTACGGAAAAAACATGTTTAGAAGAATTTTAATTCATTTGTCATTTTAGAAAACTATCGGTCACTCACTTGTTCGGAATTTATCTTTCTCAATATTGTTTTGATTTCTACGAAATAAGAAACGAATTGATTCAACTACGACTCTACCATGAGAGGAATATTATTACTGCGACTGTCAAGGATTTCGGAGATCTCGAAAAACAATTTCATTATTATCAGGTTATAAAAATTTTCTGATCATAAAATTGGAAAAATAAAACATCGTAATAAATGTTTCGTGCACAAAACTACAAGTCACTTCATTTTAGTATCACACTTTTGTTTTTATGTACTTTGATCGATGATTGAAGTAAAAGCAAATGTTAGGTTGTAGTCGATCAATATATACAGTAAATATTTCTTTCCGTCCATCGTACATTTAACAAGATCTCAGAGTAGCATTTTACGGCTTTGTTGTTGTTCTTTCAAGTTGCTTACTTCTTCACAGAAAATAAATAGATAAGAATATTTCTTGTTTTTCATTTTTTCAGTGCGTTATCAACTACATAAAATCTTGCGCTAGAATGAGAATACAGAGAATTTCGCTCTTGCTTGGTGACTTGTTTTATGAAACACTATTATCAAGGAGTGTTGATGAATATCGGATAGAAATTTATATACTCTACAGACGGCAATAGACAGGGTTCATAGATCTACTGGGTATCACTTATATACAAACATATAATTAGAATTTATATGGAGTATTTTCTTGATGAATTTCTATACTTTAAAATATGCAATGGTGAATCAATGTATCCCAATAAACATTAAAAAGCAGTTTTGAACTGCTGCATTGTGTTTCATATTTTAAGCTAGAAGAGATTGTCGACAAAAACTTATTCATTTTGTTTAGATGGCGTCTGGTAGAGAGAACCGCTTATTGTCCGATCGTATTCGCCATTTACCTGAATTCAATATCACAGATATTGAATGTCTTATTTGTCATGATCTACTTCGGAAACCAGTTGCATGCCAATCGTGTGAAAACGCTTTCTGTTCAACATGCATTTCTCAATGCCTTGCTGAAAATCCAACAAAATGTCCAAATCGATGTCAACCATATATTGAACGAAAATGTCATCCAGTTTTGGTTACACTACTTGGTCGATTACAGATGGCTTGCTCCTATGAATCCAATGGTTGCAAGGAAGTAATTAGAGAATAATCATATCTTTTTATGAAATTTATAATTTGTATATATTTCCTTAGGATATTTTGTTTGAAAGTTTAGAAAATCATGAGAACGAATGTGGATTTAAGCCAGAACCATGCCCTGGATGTCAACAGCAGATATCGAAAAAAGATTTAGATGATCATACGAGCAATTGTGATTTCATAATATTAACTTGTCCAGATTGCAAACTGGTATACAAACGAGGTGAGGCTGCAACAAGGCATACAGAAAACATGTGTTTGAAAGAACAACTTGAACAACTTCGGCCACTTCAAGATGAGGCTGCAACAAGGCATACAGAAAACATGTGTTTGAAAGAACAACTTGAACAACTTCAAGATGAATCTAGTCAGATGACACATGAAATGAATGAACTCAATCTTCAATTAAATGACATGCGGATACATTGTGAGTACATAATTATATTCAATATCGAGTCACTATAAACGGAAAAAGATGTGTTTAGATTTCTCTATGGAAAAAACTAAGATCATATTTCATAATTTACCACCAGCTGTTGGGAAATGGGAACCTATGCCAAGTCAATACAGTGGATTGACATGGACGAAAATAAATTACGCACACAAAGCATTCTTAAAGAATAAGTATCCAACAAGTGGATTTAATACTGTCACCGATACGAATAGTCCAAATATATCATTTTTCAGTGAACTCGCATCAATCAGTATTGGGAACCCACATAAAAAATTTACTCTTGTTTCTATTACGGCATGTGCTGCTTGGAACGATGATCTCCTATTAACCATTAGAGGATATCGAGGTTCTACTGAAACTAACAAGCATTCAGTGAAACTTCTCTTCGGCAAACCAGATGCTATACTCCTTTTTTGGAAAGATTTAGACAAGATCTTGTTGCAACCCTCTGGTGGAACTCCTCATTCTGGTAAAGGTAGAGTTACCGGGACTCATGTTATAATTACTCAACTAACTATTGGTCAAGTAGATTGACAAGAGTATTCAACCAATAGAATGCAGAAGACAGTTACGTGACTGCAAATATTAAAAACTCTTCGCCAAAAAAAGAAATCGATTGCTATTCACGATTAGCAACATACATTATCTACATCATAATTGATAGTTTAGTGATTATATTCTAGTTTGATTTTGAAAATCAAGAATAATAATAATAACAAGTATTACTCGTTCTCGATCAGTTTTAGAGTGTGTACGAATGTAAGTGTGAGTTTTTTTCACAACTAGTCTGAGATCTGTATCTACAGATTCATAGCTGTCTGACCATAATACTTCTTTTATTCTCTGTTGAATGCCGATGAAAATATTGTGTAAACCTGCAGCACGTAATTTTCTAGTTGAATCTATCGGAAAAATTATTTTCTTTAATGTTTTTGATTCAAAAATTCTTCGTATGAGCATCAATCAGAAGAATCATACCGGTGATAATCCAACCAGATTGAATGAGAACTTCTATAATACAAATAAAATCCTGCCGAAATTCTAGTCACGAAATGATATTCGAATCCCTTGTGTCGGAACGCGATTAAATACGATACCGTGCTCTGATCTACCTCTAGGGTAGATTTGAAATACCAATTAATCTCTACTCTATTGAATAGAATTCAACTACCGCTTTCGAATAGTTTCGTCGCCTGGAATTCGGTATTGAAATCATTTAATCGATTGCTAGACATTTTCTATGAAGATTCTAATTTACTCATGTAGCAAGACTTGAACCGATAATTCAATCAAACTGCTTGGTGTAGAAAATGTTTTTCAGAACATGCTTAAAAATGTTCATTTGAATGATCTGATAAAAGTTTTGAATTCTACATACGTGTGAGACTAATGAAGTCATTTTCAAATGGTAAAATTTACAGATCATTGGTTGTTTGCATTGCAAAACTTCTATTTACACATTCTATTGTAGATAAGATGTTATTAATCTGCGCAGGCATCCACTTTCATATGCTCTTTACATTTGCTTCCTTTTCGATTGCAAATAAAAAATATTGAGACTAATTATATATATATATATACAATATATTATTTACGATCATTTGAAAGTTTCGTTGCAATTCTTCAAAAAAATACTTCATTAGTTCACAAGTCAACGACACTGGTAAAATGTTCTTATTCACCTTTTTCTACCGATAAGCATGCACATCTTAATCGAGATTTAAACTGAAATCATAGAAAACTCTTGGGATTTACTTGTCGTCCAATGAAACACTTAAAAAAGCTGTAAAAGATTAGTTACACTTTGAAACTAATGGGAAAGTGACTTGAAGTGATCAAAGTACAACGAAGAAAGTAAGGAGATAAACATCCTTTACATCAGTAGTTACTTGGATAGGGATGATGTCTTCATTTCTTTTGTTGTTGATGATGCATACACATACAGTGAATTTCAAACATATTTCCTTTCTATTTTAGGATATTGATTGAGACTTTATCACTTTACCCTTACTTGAAAGTTAAAATTACGACAATAATAATAGCTCATCGTATAGAAGTATACTTGGAGTAAACTGACACTGCTCAGAGGACTGTGTGACTTCGATATAGCATCGTACTGGATGCAATGGTAGATGTGTATTTGGATGAAGAGAATATTGACATCAATCATTTCAAATGGAAGATCTTTTCAAATACACCATTACCGATGCACTTCTTTTGAATAACATGTGAATACATACTTCAAACTAGATATCGGAGAATAAGGAGAAATATTCTCAAGCAAACATTGAAATGTTTTTTCATGTATGGGCATGGTCCTCAATGAAAGGTTCATTTGACCAGGGCTTATCATTTCTATTACGAAATGGTTCATCGAACAAAATTTTTACAATTCGAACAGTCAATGATTTATATTTAACCCTCACAAGAAAAATCCAAAGTATGCCTCTGATCCTTCATTTGACAATCCAATAGCAACAGATCTCTCTGATGAATTAATTGATACATTTGTGCAGCATGAGTTCAGTCGTGACTTAAAAGAAAATCTACTCTTCTTACTTCTGTCTGGTGCAACACGATCTTAACATTTGAACAAAGTTTTAGTCACACAATTAAGTAAATTTGCTAGTGATTACGTATGTGATAAGAAATGATTTTAATATGCATTTGTACGATTGTCACATTCATCAACGCGTTACATTTATTTTAATAAAATAAGAAGAAAAGAGACGAGAAATGCATAAGAACAAGATTTTCTTCTCCTAAAGTAATGAATTTGTTTTAACAATCAGATGACACAAACATAATTTATATACTTTAAGTACACAATGCAACAACCTATAATTTATTATAGAAGTCCGTGTTGATTCAGTAGTAAGACAAAATAATAAAAAACAGAACATCGATTAGAATTTTCTAAAAAATATCAGGGATATATGGAGATATTTAGTTAGCATTAGAACAAATTGTCTCGAGCGTTCAATAAAGAGAAAGCATGTCGTTAAGTTTAGTTACGTTTAGACATCTGCCCAAGTTGTGAAATAGTACATGATTCGAGTCTGCAAAAGGATCGTCTTTTTCTCTATTCTATTGCCATTCAATCTGATTGCTAGTCAATATAGATCATACCATTGAACCTAATATGATCATAGACAGACTGTTTCCAGAAAAATGAGAGACAAATTAGTAATTGCTTCGATAAAGAGTGAAATCAATTTTCTTCTACCAACTATAATACAAATATCTCAATAGTCATCTTCAACATTTGGCTAGTAGTAAAAAGGACAGATGAGTCATATAAAAGAGAATATTGGCAAACAAATAATGCCAAAAAACGATGTTAATTAACTTACTGCAGGCGCTACAGGTTGTCAATTGAGTGACACTGCGAGGGAACTAAATGAATGTGCACATTGAAGGATTTTTAATTTAGTTGTGCATGACCTCGCAAGCTTAGGAGATGAAACACACATCTACGTACACCATTGCTTATCAAAATATTCGATCAGACAAACAAAAACAATTACAACGTACAAGAAACCCGCGACATTGTCATATTTTAACAAGAAAGTATTGATGGGAGGAACTTCACATTAGTATGGTTCCCTTCTGTTCTGACTTCACACGAAGTAGATACCATTCTAAAAATAACATAGGCCTTATGATGACATCAGATTATTTTCTAGTTTATGTGCTAGATTCACATATTTTGTAGCTATGGATGAAATAATTTTATAAATAAAAGGCTCTATTTTGTGAAGGTGAATCATTTCGAGTGGAAAGCAGTTAGAAACGTTTTTGTTTTTGCAATACTTCATTGAGTGATCATAGGCAGGAAACGTATTAACTTTCGAAGCTAAAAGCTTGATAAACATTCGACTTCTAGGTTTGATTATGGTAGAATAGTGACTCATCAGATCACCAACTATTATCAGCCGGTACATATTTTATAACCTTGTCAGTTTCATTCTAAGAGAATTCATTGAGAGTCAGATATTACGTTCTTAGTCTTAACAAAAGAATAATGTAAGTATGCAATTTAATAGATCGATCAATTCTCAATATCGAAATTCGAGCAAAGTGCAAATATGAAATGCACCAAAAATAGTCCTCTAATGGCTGAAAGATCACTGATATTTTCTATTCGTATTTTTAATTTTAGATTTCGTTATTTTTGTTTTTCACCGTTTTATTCTATTTTTATTATTATGGAAGAAAAATATACTCTCAATAATGGAATAAATAAGAATGAATAGAGTCTTATAGGATCTATTATCGTCTTTTAATGATTTAACATGCAGATATGCACATGTATATATAGTTAGACTGTTGAAATTTGTTTTCTTTATGTAACAATGTTGTTCTCAACCATAGTTTTCATCTTTTTTTGCAGCAATCCTTTATTTGCTATTGAATTAGATATTCATAATAGTGTGTCTGAAATTCGACAAATTCAAAGTGGTATTGGGTCATATCAATACTTCTTTAACAATGATGAATATGCCAATGTAATTGATGGTTCAATTACTTGGGATGGAACACCAATCGTTAAGCAAGAACTATTTAATACAGTCGATGTACTTCGAGGTGCATTGGTTACTGTACGACCAACAATTTCATGTAATTGTAAGATAATACAAGCGAAAATTGTCGATCCAACGACAATGTTACTATACAACTTGGAAACAAACAGTTACTTCTATGCTGATCGTAATTCGATTGAATACCAATCAGTAAGACCTGGCGAAGGTGGTACAATCTTGAGAATAGAATTTAAAAATAACAAAACTAATTATAATGGTACATTATCATATTTAATGAATGGCATAACATGGTCGCCAAATTACGATTTATTTATTCAAGACACTAAGAGTAAGTTATTATTATCCGCATCAAAAAGAGAAGAGACGTGGTTGCATTTTGAATAAGTTTTGGCAGGGATGTAGTAGAACAGCGCAGTTTTCGCTGTTGAAAAGAGCAGCCTTCGGAGCATGATTGTATTGCAGAAGCAAAGCTATTTCCCACAAATAGCTCACAAGACATGATTTTTACTTGAAAATAGATTATTTCGAAGAATGAACAAGCTCTTTGGTTGAAATTTTTAGGATATACTGCTGACCACTAGACATGCTGTGAATTCCAGGTTTTTCCTTTTCGAGCATGGGTTACAAATTCAACAGATTAAGTCCTGTTTCTCAAGGGAAAGCCTGAAAACTTCATAATTCCTATAATAGATATTAGGTTACAATATGAATAAATTAAAATGATGAACATACCAACCTAGGGGAACATGTTATCGGTTTTTGAAAAATCTCGTAGGAATTTCCTAAAAACATATTCATGTCTCTTCATAATCTGATGAATTTACGACTCTGAGTGTATTCTTTGTAACAGTGAAATCTGCGCCATTCTCTCATATTCTTGTCAATAGTTATGAAAGAAAACAATCACGTGTCTTCTCTTTGTTTTCTCTTCAATTTCAGCTTGTACACTGCAAGCGTATGCAAATATACATAATAATCAACAAAAACAATATCAAGTCGATACAACTTACCTATATAGTGGTGATATTCCCTTAGCAAATACTTATTCATCAAATGTATTCTTTCGAGCAACGCCAGGCATAGCTCCGCTGAAAATGGCCAGTGAATCATCCATTCAAGCTGATGGTGAACAGAAAGGTTTCTATTTTTATTCATTAATAAAAAATTATACTTTACGTTCAAGAAGTTCTATACGCTTACCGTTTATTACTGTTAATCCTCAATGCAAATTTTACTATAAAACAACAACTGGTATTATGACTGGCTCATACAACGGTGTATTCCAACGAAACTATGATTTAATATCGGATAAATTTTTACCTGCTGGAATTTTAACCATACGTGATAATCAAATATTAATGGGTCAATCAAATCTACCTGATGTGCCAGTCAATTATACACAAACAGTGGTTCTAGGTCAAGATAATGATGTTCAATATATGATAGATGGAGCTTTGATAGCATCAAATCAAGATCCAACAACGATTAGTTGGCAAACATATGGTCTTAATGTGACAATATTTAATTACAAAGATAAAGATGTCAATGGTCAACTTGCTTTCAATGGTGCTATTCAAACAAATATTAATAAAACAACGTGTAACTCAATTAAATTTGATGGAAATATGATTAATATACCGTTTCAAATAAAAAAGGGCAGTAATTATCGATGTCAATTCGTTGCTACTTTGAAATGGGGATAAACGAAAGAAAAAACAATAAACAAGAATGATTTTGACATGTGAACGGTTTATTTTTTACATTGCTTGTTCAATGTATGAATTCAATAAATAAAAGAATTCAAATTGAAATTTGCAGAACTTACATAATGATCAAATGAGCTTTTATTGTTATGAAGTTCGAAGGTTTTTTATTCGTATCCAGTTTCATCAAAACGACATTTGAAAATATTGTTGTGTAACTGAAGAAAGTTTAAAAGATTCATTCTTTCGATCAATAGAGTTTTGCAAATCGAACGAAAGAATAAAATTCCAATCGGATCTTTCTGTCGAAGTGCAACTAAAAACTCTGAATGTTGCCATCACATGTTTTTATTAGTACTCGATTCGTTGTATGATGTTCAACCGTCGTATTCATTATCAGATTTGTTCACCTTGGAAGAGTTGATTTTATTGTTAAAAAAGAATACTGATAAATAGCATGAGAGAGATTTCCAGATTCTCTTATCAAAGAACAATAGACAAGATCGAAATAGAAATGTTGCAGGACTACTTTGTTTTTAGCCTTGACGTTGGCTGTTTGTCACTACTTATTTTTATTTTCATTTTGGTTAGTGGTGACAGGTTTCGATTGTTGATTCGTCGATTTAGATGTATCCTTATTTGATGAAGATGTTGTCTCTTGTGATGGTGGTCGTTCGTCTGATCTATTCTCGCTGCTATGGTTCTCTTGTCTGTTGAGTACTGGGGTCTGAGCTGATGTTTTTGTACCGAAATTTGCTTTTATCAATAAATTAATTTCTGTTGTCTTTTCACTATCCATGTGTTGTGATGTTTTTTGAGCTGAAAGAGATTCGATTAGTGCAACGAGAGTGTTGATTTCGATAGATGCTATGTTTTGTTCTTCTGTGAGAATCCGTAGTTTCATTTGGTTTGCTTCGTCATTGACAATCGAAATCTTTTCTTGAGCATAATTCATTATTTTTTTCTGATACCCATTCAATTCTTCTTGTAATGATGCTAATTCTGTCGATTGCCATTCATCGAGTGCAACTACATATTTTTGTAACCATTCTCGATACAATTGATCATGAATCATTTGTCGTTGTTGACCAAATTCTAGGAGTTTCTGTTGTGTATTACGAGAATCATTCATAATTTGTTCGATCACTGTCTCTGTCTCTCTCGATATAGTACTTAGTCGATGTTTGATTTTATCATCGAGATTTGCTTGAATTTTGGCCACATTGGTCATTAGTGCATTAATCTCATCTGTAGTAGATAAATTAATCGATGAATGTGATTGTGTATTCAATGTTGATTGAACAAGAGCTGAATCGTGAAGACTAGAATGTTGCTTGTTCCATTTACTAGAACTTGATTCTTTTTGATGATGCTCTTTATTGATTGATACTGGCGTTGATAATATATATTGTGATGGTAGCTTGAACGAAAAAATAGAAGTAAGTAATACTTAAATTGATTCATTGATTCTTTTAATCAGGCGCAAATTCTCTTTCGAATATCGTTCATAAAAATGACTACAAAATTAAAGAAACACTTCTATGAGCAGTGATCAATATATAATGTAATAAGATCTTAAGAAGTAAATAACTAGGGAATACAAATAAATATGGCTTATTTTATATGCTGAATATGTATATCACCGTTTCGTTTAACACGGCGACAACATATATCCTACTAAAGTATACATACTAAATCTTAGTAGTTCTGTCTAGAATATGGATAGATACCGAGTGATGACTAAATTTTAACAATTGATCGTTTTACATATTTTAGTAATAGGCATCAATCATATGAATCATCTGATTCTACAGAAAAAGATGGCACATGCGTATCCTAAAAAAATGTATCGTAAAATAAGATACATTTCATTTGAGTATACGGTTCTAAAAAAATACTAGTTATATGTATTCGGTTTTGTATGTCAAATTACAATAAATTTATAATAATTCGTATCCGACTATTACTGTTCTCCAATCCAATAGAAACAACGTGTATATAAATTATCTCTAATCTTTATACGACATTTTTAAAAATAAATTTATGATGGTTCCGTGAAGACGATACTTTCTAATGGTCATTGGTTTCATTTGTACAATTGATTCTTTTACAATTTATACTAATTAAAATTTTTCTTCCGTGGATTCTATTACGGATTGTATGTAATGCAAAATAGCAAGAATTTATTGATTCATTTTTTAATTTGTTGTATTTTGTAATCATTGATGTTTATGATTTCGGATAAGCACTTCCATACAAATGAAGCCTATTAAAATCTTTCTTCTTCATGAAATACTACAGAGATTCCAATATAAATTAACTAATTCATATCCTATGCTTGGTGTTTAACGCAAGAGTAACGGAAATTGATTTCAATTATTTTTAACCGAAATTCGAACAATTTTCTATTCTGAGATGTTTTCATCGGAGTTGTGGTTCTCGCTCAGCTTTCGAATACTTTTGTTATTTTTTCTATGCTTGTGTGAATGGATGAACCACAAAAGAAATGAAAAGTTACCTCTTCCTCATAAGCTTTCTTTAATGAGTATCGTTCTGGATCTGTTGGCCACTGAAATTCAAATCTGTTTTGATCTCCCCTTGGTGGTAATGGCCAGTTTATTATGTCTTCATTGTCTTCGTCTTGCTCTTCTATCACCTGGGGTTCTTCAATTGATGTTGATTCCGATCTGCGTATTGCAGAACGATGATACATCTGTCGTAGTGGGTCAATGACTGGCATCGGTCGGATTGCTCTGAGGTTGCTTTCGTTATAATTACTTTGCCCTGAACCCATCGCTATACTTATCCAATATTATGATCTAGAAACGAAATTTGAAGATATGTACGAATCTTTTTAGAGAGAAATAAATAGTATATTAATTAAGATCATGAATATGTCAAAGGGTAATATAATGAAATATGAAAATAATACAATAAAAATAATAGTGTATCAGTGCTAATGAAAAAAAATAACTTGATAGGTTTCTCGAAGATCTTCACTGATCGGAGTATTCTGAATATTCTAGCGTGGATAACGTTTGGATGAGCCAAAGCATCATATAATTTGATAAATTTTGTAGAATGTCAAAATCACAGTAAGAAGAATCACTTGCAATAGTTATTTGGTTGTATGACATATGAATAGAAGAAACCCATTAAATTAAGAATGAATGTCATACCTGAAATTTTTAATTTGATTATCTATCGTTAGAAAATGAGAAGATCACCAGATAACGTGATAATAACTGTTGACTTTTGTGGGTTTTCATAGACGTAGGCATATGGAATGAAAAATGAATGATCCTACATCTTTGCAAAGTCCATCGAAAGTTTTCTCCGAATCAGACCATCAATACTCGTACAGGATAGATTATGAAAAATTAATTAATCCAAGTAAAGCGTTTATTCACTGAGAGAATAAAATATATGAACATGATCAAGAAGTGAAGATGTTTCAATATGGAAAGTCAGATGACAAAATCACTCAGGACGATTCTAATCAGAAGATTCTGATTACAGAAGGGATTCCATGGAAAGTATGATGTATGAACGATTGTACTTTAAAAGTTTATCGCGGTCGTGAGAATGAACAGGGACACCATGACCAGAAGCAAGAACGAGTACAATAACAGCAAGGCGCATAGGGTGCACATGGACTCGATAAACATTCGCAAAAGTAGCCACAACATAAGCATGAGCAAGAGTACATACAACATTTGCAAAACCTACACCAGCAGTATTCCGGAGGATCACGGAAGTTAATCGGGTCAGGTGGATGAGTAACCGGCTGTTGATTACAATTACACTTAGGATATCGTCGTGCACATTCAACGCAAAGATAGCGACAATGCTTTTGACGTGGAGGATCAATAGTAATACCTCCACATACATTACAAAGGCTAGAATAAATTCTACCGCTAGAATAACAACCACAATCCATACATATGAAATCATCATGATAAAAAGAAGGCCTAAGGTTATTAGCAATCATTAATTCTTGAGATGCTGCACCCGTTTTGGTTGTAATATATATTGGCATGGCTAAAGAAGGATAGTCATCAATTATCTATTGTAATTCAAAAGACTAATTGATATCACCGTTTCTAAAGAAAATACATTCTAATAAAAGACTATTTCTCGACAGATCTTGTTTGAAAAAAACACTATTCACTATCAAGCAACGTCTAGTAACAACATTATCAAAGTCAGAATGCTTAATAGATATCACTGTATTGAGATACAGCGAGTATATTGTGCGAATTCTTTTATTTGGATTTCTTCCAAAAATATAAATGTTAAATAACGTACATTTTCAGATTTTTAATTTTCAGAGCAGTCTAGTAACCATGGCTTACAATTAGTTGCGGATGTGTTCGCTTATTTTTTCGAGAAGAACTCAATCTGAGGCAATCTACTTAACCATATAGAATATACTCTACGCACATTTTATTGATAGATTTCGGTTGTCAGATTTAATAGAATTTCATTCAATCTTATTACATGATGACGGTAGCAGATTGATATTTTGCTTCTATCAGAAATGCTATCGACTGAAACTTTATAAAGCATTGAGCATCGAAGAACTATTTCACATTGACTCTCTCGTAAGTATTGCACGTTTGAAACATCTTTACCATATAAAGTGGAAAATATTGAAGCGACTAAATACTCACACCAAATGCAACCCAAAACAATATCAGGAGACGATCTCATTCTTCTGAGCTCAATCATATCAAGAATAAACTGACTGCTTGAATTGATCTAAATCTTGGACCTCGAAAACGTTGTACAATGATATATTTTCTCTAGTAGAATTCATCAGTAGACAGACGTAACTATAATTTTGAGTAGTAGATTAATGAATAACATAGGTAACGTATAGCTTTTACATAAAAGATATGTATGTGTCTTATTTAATAGTTTGAATAGGAATTCGTCTTTTTCTTCCTTTTTATAATTTTATTATTTCAAAGCGAGTGCGTATTTTCAAGGTTGGGAAATTCCAAAGATTTTCTTCTCTTCTCTATAACCTATCTAGTAGTGAAATCCTTAAGCCGTTTAAGAATTGTCTCAATAAAATCCAATGCTATCTATTGATGAAGATAGATAGATGATTTTGTCTTGTTTACTTTAATGGAATAGGAGACTGAAGAAGCGACAACAATAAGTAATTGATGTTGGTGTCATTAATTTTACACGAAATATAAATTTTTCCTGTTTTTGTCTGACGCATTCATATTCAAAAGAATTGGAAAGAAGATTGATTATAGAGATTTTTTCGAGTTACACTTCTTCGCTAAGTTTGATAACTCACCGGTAGCCATCGCATTTGGTCTTTTTTCTTTCGTTCTTGGTTGAATAATAGTTGCTGCCATTACAAAGTCGTGGACCTTTAACAAAAACTTGATCTGATATCGAGAAACTACCAAATACACATACTTTCAATTGAAATATCAGTACGTCAAAGTAAATTTGTGTTCAATAGCACATGATCAAAAGGTTCCTGTTATAATCTAAAACTTAATCCCTAGAACATTCAAATTTGAATTATGATTAAACTACTTGATCAATCAGCAAGAAATCTTTGAAATATGACGACTAGTGAATTACATCTCGGTGTGTAATTTATATCTAAACTTTTAGCCCGCAAAATTGAAAATTTTCATCTATTTAATAATCCACTAATATACACGTGACTAGAAAAGTCACACCTACTAAAGATATCGTATATTGTTTTACTAAGAACCAATTATTTTCCTTACATTTCATAAATCATAATCCCAGTGACAATTTTGAATATCAGAAATAACAGTAATTAAGACGAATGATTCAATCATTTTCAAAATCTTTCTGATACCATGTCAAATGAAAGAACTAGCCGAAGTCCACATATTTATATAACGTGTAGTAACTCGTCGATGTTGAATAGGACTATTAAGATTTTTAATAGTGTCAACTTGTAATATTTCTTAAAATAGAGAATTTGTTTCGAACAAAAAAAAAGCAGTACGATTATATTCAAAATTCGCTAAGTTTGTCTCACGGCTCTTTTTTAATGCGTAATGCATGCGTTAAACAGGATTCAACGCGATGAAACTGTTTACTATCGGATTAAGGTCATCTGTTGAATCGTGAGTAATTCAGGAACATAATTCTCCCCAGAATTGTATCATAATTCAAATGATGATGTGTAGTTAATCTTTAGTAAAATTGTATATGCAGGTTTACAGTACAACCGCCATAATAGTGACAATATTTATATCATTACCTCGCTACAATGGAAAGCATGTATCACACAATGGAAACCTAATGTGCAACACCTACGATTCTCAAATTACAAATGTATCATTTCATTGTACTATATGGCTACTGAGAAAAGATCATTATTTTCTAAGCGGTTGCATGAACCTTGGAAAATTTTAAATAATTAAAGATGATCCTAACTTGGGTGACGATTCGAATGCGGATGTCATTTTAACTGATTTTAATTTAGCATATCTATGGTTTTCGCACTGGTATTTCTTCTATCGATTCTGTTTGAAATGACGGAAATATACGGCTTCTACCGTTCTTGTATTTAGAATTTTCTCTATAAAATTCATCAGCTTCAATAAATCCGAATGGCACGCACAATAAAACACATTACAAAAAAATGTCCTTCTCTGCGTGTATGTTTTCCTCAATTTTCATACTTTTGAGATTTATCAGTTTTCTTATCATCACCATATTTGATTCTTTCAATGTTTGCGTTATTTTAGCGAAATAGTAATTTCTCCTAACTTGCGATATAGACTTTCTTACACTGTTTCATGTCTTGCTTATCTTTATTATTGAAATGTTTTTAGTAGAGAAGGTCGAAAGGGAAATTTTTCTGACCCATACATGCATCTGAGATATTGTTGGATGTGGGTATGAGTAGGGTTGTACGTTAATCCTGCTGATGAATGCAGTCTTACACTAATCAAAGCAATCAAGATTCAGACATTTACTTTACTTTGTTGTCACAGATAAAGAAAGTTAACTAAATACAGTGATTTTCTATTTACTAGTAAAGAACAGATGGATGCAACTAATTTTATGTCTCGCTACCTCATACTTAAACATCAGTTAATTGCGCTTTCTTCATAAAAATTCTGCACAAAAAAGTTCATATAAAATTCAGTTATCAGTAAAACTCACTCAAGATTGCTTTGCAGTAACGCGTTTCACTGACGAATGTTGTTGGTTGAATACACTGAATTTTCTTTCTACTAAATGAATAAAGAAATTCTATAATGAACCTCGTATATTATGCATGTATACCACTTTGACGATGACTTATATTCCATTACTTCTTTTTAAATGACTATTTCCGAAACCATCTACTCAAGTTGCAAGATAATCGGTTCTCGAGTCACGCATAGCCTGTCTTCTTTCACGTTTCATAATATGCTTAGAAACATTTTAACTATTTGTTTGTTTCTCTTTTCCTATGCAACTAGCTTAACGCTTCTTTATTAGAAAATTTTGTATATTACAAAGTTTTACTTTTAATATAAATGCTTGCTCCTGAACATGCCTATTTTTGTTTCTGTTTCCGTAAATCAATACAAACAAGGCTGATGTAAAAGAGGACTAGCGAGTAACACATGAGTTACTACTAAATAGTCAAAGAAAAGCAGTAAATATCATTCTGCTAGAAAATCGAATGTCGAAAAAGTTTTGATTATGAAATATGATTGATTAGTTTTAAACAGAAGTTGAATCTATGGGCGGCTCGAAGCAAATTTTTCTCTTTCTCATATTCTGCTATCGTACATAAATGGCAAGTACATATATAACGAGGGCGCCATAATAAATTTCCGTCGCATTATTTCTTCAAAAATCTCCGCTCAGGATTATTGTAAAGGTCTAATATTTTTTTAAATAAGTGCAGAATTTTATTTTGCGTACGATCGTGTCATGAACAATTAGAAATGATAAATTGTTTTTCTTCCAGATAATGAAAAATAAAGACTTACAAAAAATCGTTTTTTCCAAATATCAAAGCGCGATGGTCCAACCAGAATTCATCGCGATTTAGCCGGTGGCCTCTATCTTAAAACGATCGAGAGATGCTGCAAGATGATTAAGGAAACTGGTGCTATCCAACTGTCAAGACTTCACGGCCGTCCATGCATCATTCGTACATCAGGCGTTGTGAGAAACGTTAAAAACCGGATGAAAAGGAAAAAAGTGTCTGTTCGAAAATTATCGCATGAGCTAGACATCTCACAGCGAACTATCTGTAGAATCCTTAAAAACGATCTAGGATATCATCCATATAAAAAAATAATCGAACCAAATCTAACTGATGCTCATAAAGTTGAGAGAAAAATATTTGCAATACTTGGGTTCGAAAAAGTCTCCGAACAGAGAAAACAATGAAAATCCTTTTTTCAGACAAGAGAATTTTCGACATCGACGGTTTCTACAATTCGCAGAACGATCGCGTGTGGGCATCAAATCGTGCTGAAGCAAATAAATCGGTGGAATATACAAAAAAAGAAAGTTTCCATAAAAGGTGATGGTCTTTTTTGAAGCGTGTTTGAAGGGTATAACAACATTGGTGATTTTCGAAAAAGGAACGGTGGATCATGCTCGATACACCAAGGAGGTACTTCCAGTAGCTCTCAAGTACGATAATACAGTTTTTGGAAGTGACTGGACGTTCCAAAAAGATGGAGCACGACCACACATTCATCATCTCACTTAACAATGGTGTCGAGAACATTTTCCAGCATTTCTGGATCAACATCAGTGGCATCCAAATAGTCCAGATATCAATCCCCTGAACTGCTGCATCTGGATCGAACTTACCCATGCTATCAAGTAAGAGAAAGTGGTGTCGAAAAAGCCCTTAATTGAAGAATTAAAATGTGTTACAAAAACCATCCCATTTGAAGTTGTCTTTGAAAGCTGTGATTCCTGGACCAGTCGCTAACATCGAATTTCTAAAAGTAATGGAAACTATTCCGATATGTCAATAAATATCAGTTTTGTGGAGAATAAAATTCTGCATTTATTTAAAAAAAGCTTAGGTCTTTACGAGAATCCTGAGCGGAGATACGGAAGAAATAATGCGATGGACATTTATTATGGCGTACCCGTTACTTACGATATATATGTTTTCTCATCTCTTCTTTCTTTTTTTCTCTTTATCTTGATATAGCATAGGTATTTTCCAGGCCATCATGTCTCTTCTAAGTATACTTAGGTTTTTCCCAGTTCATTCATTTGGTAAGACGGAATTATGAAAATAATAACTATGAATGCTTATTTTACAATCTCATTTCCATCGAAAATACGACAATAAATGTATCAGTTAGAGTTGTAACATATGGCAGTAATACAGTTCTGTTAGTTTCAAAGCTCATAAGAAGAAAATAATAACTTAACAAGAGGGAGATGTTACATAATAAATTAATTACAAGCTTATTTTTTGAACCGTGTCACATATTCAGCAAATCGAGAAAGTTGGAGAAGCTGGAGATGCGAAACTTTCTGGTCTCACCATATACATTGAATGCAAGGGGGATCAGTACACCGTTACCAATCAGAAAGTCACATCATCGATGTAAGAGACTGACAGACTAAAGCAACCTCTCTCATGATGACGGTGAATCTTCACTGGCCTCTCTTAGAGAGACACCCCATCTCACGTTGTCAACATCTTCCAGCTTCTCACACTGAAAAATTCTTTAGATATTCATTTAAAGCCCTTGTTAACTCCGCGCCGCATTAGGATTGTGACGACGAGTCTAGCTCTCGTGAGCTGAAACCCATAATCTAGTTGGTGATGAATCGAAAATCTTTTCTGCATCACATTGTTATAATTCATCTCTCTGTTCAAGTGCGACTTACAGCGAATTCGAATCATGTTCAATGGCAAAATACCGGTACCTACAATAACAGAAGAGGTACACTCCCTTATATACTTCCGGCAACTCCCTGCCCAAGAAGACAAACATTCTAAAAAGCGCGTTTTAGCATTCAATCGGAAACCGCGATTGTGAGTCACAAACAATCATTAACAAAAAGCAAGAAACACGTTTTTTACGAAGAATTTTTATTTTCCAAAGGTGAAAATGGATTAAAACTCTAATTCTGAGCGTTTGAATGCATTCATTTTTAAGTTCTCGAATAATTATACGCTTAGACGCTCAGAATTAGAGTTTTAATCGGTTTTTACGTTTGGTGAGTGAAAATTCGGCGGAAAAATCGTGTTTCTTGCGTTCTGTTATAATGAATTTTAGTGACTCACAATCACTGTTCCCGATTGGATATTTAAACGCGTTTTTCCAAATTTTTTTCTGCTTGGATGAGGAGACGTATTTCTGGAAGCTATGGAGCGGTAAATAACCTTTAAAATATTTTTCAGCGGGATACGCTGGTAAATGGGATACCTCGTGGAGGGAAGGAGCAAGTTGTTCTTCTTGTTGGTGATTGTGATAGGTTAGCTGTGTCTTTTGCTGCTGGTGACATATTCAACTTCTCCTAGCGCTTTTCTAGTTGTCCCAGCATCCTGGATATGTGACACTCCTTTATCTTCTTTAATAAACATCAGCTTCAAACAAAGAAAATAAAATAGAATACGTAAATATGAAGAACTAATCTTACATCAGCACATGAAGATTCTGATATCATATTAATCAAGATGTAATTGATTGAATATGGCCTCATCCATTGTGAATATTTTTAAAACTCCGATGGAAATTCGACATGGACGAAATTCAGATGGCAAAATTCCGATTGTCGAAATTCCAGAGAACCGTTCATTTATACAAAGCTGTTCTTTAGAAAATGAAAGAGAGATCTACTATTGCTCTGTTAGATCAAAAATCCGTTAACATTGGTGCCCTAACTTGTTTCTCAGGCCAATGCTTTATCACAATAGAGGATTTAATAATCATTTTCGTTATTTTTCATCATCTTCTTCTTTTTATCTTATATAATTCAATATTACTATGGAAAAAACATGGATGTCGTTCTCAAAGTAAATGTGATTCATAACCTTTACATTCATCATTCGATCACGATAAATCTGCATCACAGTCTCGTTCTGCTGTTAAATCGAAAAACTACGCAAACGGAATTTCTTCTGTAATCATCAAAACTAATGTACATGGATGTGGGTGTGAGCGAATGTGGGTGTCAATGGAAATGAAAGTGAGATACACTGCACCTCCACTCTCACCTACCGATATCCAAAACAAAAAAAAGTAAAAACTACGAACTATGATATGAAGAAAAGAGAATAAATTTTGCAACACTGGTGATTGATACATGGATATAAAAAGGAAAACCTATAGTCGTTTATTGGATCATTTTCGTAGCTACTGTATGCGGCTATGTAAATTCAATGAAGTAATCTTTTTACAGGCATCTGTGCAATTAGTTTTTTGTAGCTCACCTATTTTCGAGAACGAATCATATAGACCTGCACTTTCATTACCGATCCTATAAAGTAATTCAGTATGCATGCTACTGTAAAATGAATAAGTTCTATATTTAACCTCTAAAAGACCTATACTAACGAGCTTCTCTTCAGTCTTATAAATACGGATCGGAATCCGTATTCATGCTAAAATTTTTATTGTTTCTGCGCTGCATATTGGACAAACAATAAATAAAATAAACTTATTCTTTCGATTTTTTTCATAGAATTGTTTTTTTTTGAAGTTTTTGTTTCTCCTCATATGAAGAGTATGCACTTGATCGAAATAGCGATATTGATAGTTTGTGATTTCAGACAAAAGTAGATTTCAATGCTTTTCAATGCTTCGTACTTTATTAAACAAGCAATTTGGGTGTGAGTGTCGGTATTAGCCTTTATTTACAGCCATACCGTGTGCCTATCGATTTTCTTTAAACTCATTCAATCTCAAAGATATGACAACCTATCTCTTGAAACATTTCTTCTCTAGAATAAAGAAAGGAGTTTCAAAAAAGATGACAATAACCATGGCAGCCAAATAGCTAAAAAACAGTTGAGACACATAACTATTCAGACAAGTCATGAATTGATAGTATAGCGGATTTGATTGATTGAATACAGTGATCAAGATGACAGTCATATGAATCAAATAAGCAGCGTAATTGAGACGTACTAATGGTGACCACAGAGGGGAAGATAATATTTGATTAACAATACCATTTTTATTGATACTACACAAAAAGATGAGCCATGAAACTGAGATTGACCAAGCAGGTCTCGAAAGTATCTCATAGACAATTTTTGTAGTAGGACTGAGACCAGATGGAAGTATAGAATCACCATAGTTCGAATAAATAGAAGCTAGAGCTAAGGTGATAGCGATAAGATCTCCAATGATCCGTACTTTAAGATTCAAATGATAGTTACGACCCGTATTGATAATAAGAAATCCAGTGAGAAGCCCAATACCATATGATGCAATGCGACACCACGGAGCCATGTAGACTTTGTCGAAGAAATTGGGTCCAGTCTAAAAATAAGTATTAAGGCAATCAGTATCAAAGAGAAAAATTCTCGATGTAGTTACGGCATTGTTTGAAAGACCCGTATTATTTCCAGCAAGACTCGGATAATAGAGAAGAAGACCGAGGATGGATCCGACACTAACTAATACGAAGACTATGGTCATTATGTATCCTATAGCCTTTCTTCCTTTCACAAATGGAATCAATGCTAGCGGTGCAATCCAATAGAATTGCATGTCATTATAAAGATACCATGTAATGCCAAGACAAAGATCATCTGATTTTAAAAAGTTACCAATGTATAAAAATGCTGTCCACCAATTGCCATTACGACACTTATCCGGTTCAAATCCTTGTTGGATAGGATAAAGAGGCCCACGGCCGAAATAGGGAGTTAGATAAATACTGACAAACATCACTAAGATGAAGCTTGGTGTCAAACGAATATATCGATGAATATAATACAAAACCATTAGTCGTACAGAGAGTTTTTCTTTTTTTACTTGTCGCACAAAGATCACTGCAGTTAAAAAACCGCTCAGAACGAAAAATGTATCAACAGCGAAACCACCGCTAAGCAGCAAATGAATGACGATATTGCGTCTAGCAGCTTGCATATCGGTGATATTCCATGCGTAATATATGCCAGAAGAGAACGAATGGCCGAGGATGACCCAGAAGAGCGAAAGAACACGAATACCATTGAGGCATGAGAACGTGTTCTCGTTTTCTGTTTTGTTTATCGTAAAAATACTTCGTAGTGTACGAATGGCCGAAAATTCTCCGAGAAACGCAACGAAGGGCACTCGTTTGGCCAACAATTCCATTGGGTTAATAGTTACGGTGACTGGTACGCTATTGCTCGAAATCTTATTCGATAAATCAAGATCTCCATGAGTTTGTATCTTTGGGTTTCTATCAACACTGCAGTACGTATTAATATTAATTGCCACATCAATAAATGTTCCAATCAAAACAATAAGAACCAAAAGTGAAACAACAATAATAAAAGTAATAGTGCCGCTAAGATGACTATTCGGCTCATTAACCCGATCGTTCGAACAATGTAAATGATCTCTTGTCAAAGTTGTGACGTTCGATATCTCCTGTAAGAGTGTTATAATCGACTGACGAGTACAAGATGCTGGGAGGCAAAGGCCAAGAATTATACCAGTCCTCACCTCTACCGGCTGACTGGGTTTGGATTGGAGAGCACCTACAAAAAAAATGCAATCATTTTCTTCAAGAAGGAGACGAAAAACATCGACTTACAGTACTGAGTATTGATTGGTTGTCGGACGAAAGATCTATTGTTCTCTTGATACAACTCATTAATGCATTCATCATAGTTGCCTACCCAGAAGATATTTCCCGTCAATATACCCGATGGCAATGGTTTGCCCCAAGCATCGAGTACTTTCAATGCCCATAGCTCATCTTGAGATGCAGCAACATTTAATATTTCGAGATCTCGTTCACAACCAGTACTCTGATTGATTGAAAATGATATTTTATTTAGAAGTAATTCCGATCGAATAGATGCAAAAGATGTGTCAAACGGGTCATTTCTAAGACCTGAATGAAGTTGATCAAAGTTCCAGACTGTTGCAATCGTTTCTTTTCTTATTGTACTAGGAATGGATGGCGTTACAAAATAAAGAAAACTTAACAGTATAGTGACGAACATCTTTACCATCTAAAGACTGGTGCAGTCTAAAATACTAGCAAAAATAGATATTATGCAACAAACCAAGGTAAATTTATATCAGCGAAGAACCTTTTGAGTATTTGATAACACTGCTAGTTACAGAATGATATTTATCTTAGCACGTAGTTCTCATTCATTGTCGCTTATCTTGTGATGCTTTAATAATAATAAAGCACATACAAAACTTTAGCGTATACCCACTCAAATTTAGAATACTTCATTCGTAGAATGAGATTTCACGTCTTAACTTTATTTTCGGTACCTCTAAAGTTGAACCAGCAATGTACTAGTCACCGTTTTTCCAAGGCAAAAGTCAACAAATAGCTTGACATATCCATCTCTGATAGTAATGAAAAGACAGTACAGGCATAATAGACGAGCAAGCCAGAGATGTGTGTGCGGGTCTGCTTAATCCGAAAGAGAGAGCACCTATGGGCCAATCGCCCCCCCCCCCCCTCTATCCTGTTGCAGATCACGGAAACTAGTGTATTAATCCCTTGCAGACATGGCAATCAGCATTACATTATCGTTATATGGCAGAGTATTATTTACTGTTTATTGCAATGCTTATAATAAGAAAAATAAACAACGAAAAATGGAAACTAACGAGTGAATAGCAACAATGAAAACCAAAAATAGGGTACCCACCACAGAAAATGCCTATGCAAAGAAATATCGTGATATTACAATGTCTGTATTTTCTATTAACATTATGAAGCTATAGATATGTGAGTTACACAGTTCAACCCTAACAGGGCTGTGCTTACTAGCTTTTCCAATCAATCTTCTGAAAATTTTACTATAGATAAATATTGATATGGACTATCTGTAACAATCTGATTCAACAATGCCCAATTTGTCATTAATTATGAATAAAATCTTCACTTCAGTAGTGTTCTACTCCCAGGTGAAAGAAAACGGCGTCGTAAACGACAGTAAACGGTATAAAACGGTGAAAAACGGGGCTATTACGCGCCGTAATCCTCAGCCCGTTTTATGATCCACCGTTTAGTGCAGTAAACGATCATCGTTTTGTCAAGAAACGGTCATCGTTTTTCGCCGTATGTTAGCCGTAAAACGGTATTCCGAAAGTAATGTGAGAAGCAATATTTTATAATATTGTACGATATTGTATGGAGACCGTTTTTCGGCTAACATACGGCGAAAAACGATGACCGTTTCTTGACAAAACAATGATCGTTTACTGCACTAAACGGCGGATCATAAAACGGGCTGACGGATTACGGCGCGCAATAGCGCCGTTTTTCGCTGTTTCCGACGTCGTTACGAACATCCGGAATGATCGACCTGGGTTCATGAATTACTCTCTAAAATAGCCCTACTTCGTGATGGATGTTTTTCCAATCAACATCATAGAATTTTTTAAAACTCCTCTCCACAAAGAATACAAACTTGACACTACTTGAACATGCACCCAAAAGTTTTCGATCTTCAACTTTGCCTCGGCAAGCACTATCAAAAAATAGCATTATCCTTTTCTGGGATAATATAGGAGGAAGACCACGTTGGTTGATTTCAATTAAAAAAGAAAACAAAGCCGTTTCACATTGAACCTTTCAGCATTGTCATACAAATTCAAGTTCGTAGCAACACTTATAAAGTTCGGGTTGAACGATGACACTTTTATCCTATTTCAACGCTTTACTAAAGAGAGCATTCTCATCATTCACAATACAGAAAGGAATGATGCATTGATTTACAATAGAGTTTTACTCTGACTTTATAGTCAGTTAATACTGCATTTGATAGAAAATTGAAAGCTGAAAAAACTGTTCAAATAACTATTATCACTTTCATACATTTTTCTGTTCATTAGCGAAGTGAAATATCTCCAAGATATTACGATATTGTCTTAATAGTACATGTTTGATGAAGTTCTGAAACTTTCAACAGATTTACATTTTCAGATGAGCGATTCAACCGTCCATACTTTGGTTTTTCTTTTAATTAACCGAATAGTTAGGAGGCCATTATATACAACAATAAAAGGCAAAAGATAAACGGCCTATTTCCATTGTGAACAGGTGTAATAGCTGTATTTTGCATTTCTTTATTAGTTTGGATGATCGATATGCCGCTCTTTAGTTACTCATGGTGCAATTTATAGCCTCTGTATAAAGATTTATAAGTGTTAGCACGCACCAATAGGGTCACATTAGAGCTCCGAATGGGATGGGACCATCCAGAGCTGGGCAAGTACAGACTTTCTCGAGTACGAGTACGAGTACTAGCAAAATCGTACTCGAGTACGAGTACCAATGCTAATTATTGTATCCGTAAGACTAGAAGTTTCAAACTAGTTTGTAAAAAATAGACTTAATCAGAGGTGTCATGAGCAACCAAATACTGGGGGTGGGTGACGGGGGATACTATATGAAATCCTACTTTCCAAAAATTTTGGAGGGAGGAGTAACCAGCGTTGCCAGATCTTCCGTATTCTAACAGTTTTTCTGGACTTTTCAGGATTTTTTCGAATTTTTTTCTGAAATTTTCGGATTTTGAGATTTAAATTCCGGATTTTCGAGTTTATCATCTGGCAATACTGGGAGTAGGTTATCAAATTGTACTCGGTGTAGAATAAGATTCATTCAGCGAAACACAATGCAAGACAACTTTTCGAATACTAAAGAGTAGGGAATTACATGGTAAGCTTTTCTCTTACTGTGTACACTGATAAAGGAATTTTTATTTACCCTTGTCCTACCCTACCCTGTAACATTTCTACAGTTCTTTACCCTTACCCTACCTTACCCTGCAAAATCTTTAAATTTGTTTATCCTACTCTACACTGTAAATTTTACAGTATAATAGCCTTATGGCTTGTTATTCTTATTTTTCCTCACTCGATAGAACCTACCAGCCATGCTTTAATTTTCCAGCAGTTACCGGGACTTATTTTTTCGTGATTTATTGGAACTTACTATTAAGTCCCTAAGCATATTGAGATAGATCTCATGTAGTTCCTGAGTAAATATATTATATGGGCAACGGCATATGTGAGGATATGAGTGAAAGTGTAAGTGTATTCTTGCTAGTGAGGGTGTGAGTATCCTGTTATATCACCATAATTAATAGATCCTCAATAAATAAATAAATCCTGTAGAAAAATAAATCTCGAAAAAATAAGTCCTGGTAGTCCCTCTAATTTTCACCAAAATGACTCATTTTTTCGCATCGTATGTAGTTTTTGATAATTTTTTGGACATATTGACAAATAACTAACGTTTTAACAAAGCATGAATTAAAATAAAACAATACAATAAATTAAATAACAAAACAAATGTAATCGATTGTTTCCGTCGAATTTGTATCATTACTATATAAGTACCATATATTAATGTGTTTATGTGATTGAAAAACGGTTGGTTTGTTCATTCTACACATGAACAATGATTCGGAGATATTGCTCGAAGATAGTCACCCTCTTAACGACTGAGCTAAAAATATGTCTACTTTAAATTTCATGATTTCTCTCTTTTTCTGACTCAACTTTAATTTATTGGATTTTTACTTCTACCATATTGTACTACACTCCTCCAAATGAATACTCTGACCCTATCCTACCCTTCTAAGTGCTTCCCTTAACCCTACCGTACCTTGCACATCTCTACTAGAGAGAGGGGTCACACCTCAATCCTCCCACTATCGCAGCACCCCTACGCTTCATGCTCTATAACGACTCAATTTATTTATATGAAACGAAGAATGAAAATAGACTGGAATATGGCGACTATTACACGACTTTATGTTGCACAAATCTTCCCATGTGTTGTTTCATTACGATAAAACTGCAGCGCAGTTACACCGTAACTGCGATTGCACTGTGACCCGTAATTACGGAAAATTGCGACGTAAAATTGGCTCTGCGCGTAACTGCGGCGCAGTTGCAAAAAAAGAGGTGACATGGGTTCAAACATATCTGCGTTGATTGGCCCGCAGATATCAATGGTGTGCTTTGTTGAAAAATACAAAGAGATTTTTTTTCACAGAAAATGCTTTATCTCAAATTCGCAAAAGAAAATTTCCAAGCACGAGTACCAGACCTCTCGAGTACGAGCACGAGTACAAGTACTGGCAAAATCGTACTAGAGAACGAGTACTTCGAGTATTTTGCCCAGCTCTGGGACAATCCCATCCCATGCCATCCCATGGGACGAAATTACTTCTCCTAAATATCCCGTGGTACGTGTTGGTGTGACACTTTCAGTGTAGTTGATGGTTTCTTATTATTTAGTTCTGATTGTTGATTGTGTACGCATGATGAGGCATAGTGTATATGTTGCTGTCAAGCACATAACCTTTCTTCGTCTCTCTTGTATTACTATCTATCCATCCTTAGCTGATCGTTTACTCTGACAGTATCAAGATATATGTGCTCTCTCATCACTGTCATTACTATTGTTCTTCGATTCTTTCCTTTCCTCTACTTCCTTGCGTTATGTATATATATATATATATATCTTTCTCTCTCCTTCCGATGACATATATAAATGGATGCTTTCGATGTAAACGATGCGATTTGTGATATGCGGAAGTTATATAAAGTGTGTTACCATCAGTACTATCTCTTCTTCTATCTAAAATTGTCACAATTGGGACGAAACATGGATCCATGGGATGGGATGGGATGAAAGATTTGTCTCATGGGACGATTATATTGATTTTTCGATTCTGATATTTTTTGTATAAAAGACGATGCTCGTAGAAATTGACGAGAATCAATCTTATTTTTCGCTCTTGTTTTCTATTGAGGGTTATTCTTCGATCATGTATCTATTCACGAATCATCATGATGCGTCCTGTGGAATACAAGTATCATGAATTTCCAGTAATGTTTAGAATTCAAAAAAGAAGAAAATTTGGAAATTTCGGAAATTTTAAGCCTTTGGGTTCTGAATTGTTCGGCGCTCCCAAAAATTATCTAATACCCAAAGTTTCTGAAAATTACAATATCTCTTAAAATTTTTGTCTCACTACTGTGTATTAATAGCGTCAACAGAAACTTTGGAAATTTTAATAATTTCCTTTTTCGAGAATCTAAATATACCTCTGAATCTCATAAAGAAAATAGGATTTATCGTCTGCGCTCAGCCTCACTATGTAATTATATAGCTTCAGAAAAGTTCCTTGACGAAAAATTAGGGCTTCAAATATCCTGGAATGTTGTGACGAATAAGAAAGGCAAGAAATGAAGTAAAAAAACGTCGATGTCCTTTTAAGAATAATGTGGTTCTAAAGCATTATTGTTGTGCTAATTACTTTTTTAGTGTTGTCGAGGATATAAGGAAACTAACCTAATTCTTCTTCTATTTGTTAAAATAGATTGTATTTGAAAACTGAAAAAAATAGAAGAGCTTTCAGCAATATGAAATTTTATATTGCATGAGGGTGGGGTGCGGGTGTGGGTCAATGTGGAAAAAGAAAGTTATCAGGCACAACAACTCGATTCCCATGCTAATTCAATCACTCCCATCGCCACATAAAATCTTAGGCCCATACCAACACCCACTCGCCAACCTACACTAGAAACTACACGCCCTCGGCACTAACACCGCACAATAGTACATACATCACCATTGAACACCCGTGCACATCTGTAATCACAATCAAACACACATCCAGAAAAAAGAGACTACAACAGAGACTTCAACTTCATCGAATTCTCTGTGCAAGCTCGACCTGACTGTTCCATTAAGTCAAGAACGGTATTCAATTGTTTCAATATGGGTAAAAAATTACTAAAATATTCGAAATTGGTCCTTACCACAGACCAGCTAAAAATATCTTAATCAACATCTAGATTAGTATATTGGTTCATTTGATCCCATTACGTAAATTCTGGATCCAGAACATTAGAATCAATTTCGGTTTCGCATTTCTTTAAAACTTTCCTCTAGATTTTAAGAATCTTTCGTTCTTATACCTAGTCGTTGCGTGTAACTTCTTCTGCCAGCTCTCTGGAAAGTTTTTTATATTTCAATTCGGTGTGACAAGGTTCCAACGGCATTTAGTGCGTTCTTCATAGTAAATCCTGCTCCTTATATTATTACTTGATGAACACGAAAGTCGTTGAAATCAGTTCATACAAAAATTGCGAGGATAGATAGTGATGCAGCATTTATCAAAACATTACAGTAGAGTCATAGGACTGAGCGTGCAGACGACTGATCCTAATAACAAAACTTCACTTTCTAAAATCTAAAACAATTACATATTCCCAAAGAAAGGCAATATCTTCTATGATCATCTGCGATGGAAGTCACATATTTTTAAAAAGATAGAGAGTTCATGCTTTGAATTGAAACCCTGTGGTTCACTCAGATCCTCTTCATTGTCAACTCAAGAAAATTGAGCCCCATACTAATCACTGATTTTGGCAAGCAATGATTTGGATGTGAGTTGGTTGATATGGGTTCAGTTGTCGATGTGCGAATGCAATTTGGCTGCGAGTAAACAGCAAACGAAGAGCCGCATCCACAACGAATTATCAGTGCGTAAAAACTACGCTTCAGACATCGTCCAAAGTTTTAAAAACCTACCGACATATGATGCTGATATTTTGCCATCGTGACAAACCTAATACGGAATCCTTACACAGTAACGAGGCTAACTCCAGCTAATTTACCGTTATCTTTTTCTTTTGTAAAGTTTAAAGATGCGGTTGAATTTCCGGGTACCAATGAATGAAGATAAAATCTATTCACGTACATGTTTATCTGGTTTGAACGCTCGTTCTTCTATTTTCCGATGTTTCACTACGGTAATATGAGTTAAAGTTGTGTTTTGAAATCGACTCTATCGTTGTTCACACAAATATCAATTTTTTGAAACTTTTTCTGCTTGAAAACATATACTGTTTTCTCACTTTGTGTTGAACGAATACAGAAAAAATTGTTTCCAATAGATGTGCTTTCCCCTAAGGAAATTGGTGCATTTTTATATTTATCCTATTATATAGTTTATTATTATTTCAGATATGAATTGTCGTTATTTCATATTAGTTGCATCTTTCTACTTATACTCTCAAACTATGATGTAGCGTTTGCTTTTAGTCTTGATTCCATCAATGGCTGAATGTCTATTATGTGCATTGATGAATAATATTTAATGAGCTTTTCTTCAACTGACGCTTTCTCTCAAGTGCAGTTTTTTTCGCATTGTTTAGTTTCACTCTGACTTTATATCAGACATGGCACATGGAAAACTGAACAATTTGAGCTACCAAATGAAATTTCCAAGGAGTCTCGAAAAAAAAACTAGTTGAGAGATGGCAATAGTCTTGAATAAGGTTATTAAAAAATTCATAACAACAACATCGCTTTCTTCAAATAATAAGCTACACAGAGCTCTCATGTCGTGCTGGCCTTCAAAGGTATCCAGTGCACTTTTCTGTATTCAATGTGAAAATTTTTCATGTGATTTTATTTCTTTACTTCAAATATTTGTTCTATTTTTCACATCAACAACATAAACAATCCGAATTAAAAACCCGACTCGCAACCGGTGATTAAAACGAACAGATTCAATATTCTTGTAAATACCTTTCAAATGTTTCACAAAACAATACATCGAACAGAATCTTACATCGAAAATAAGCGAAAAGAGTGTACATGTAGGGTCTAGGGTATCCATGTGGGTATCAGTGTGGGCATGTGTAAGAGTATGGATGTCAAACCTGGTATGGTTTTCAGCATGCTTATGGGTGTCAGTGTACGATGGTACAGCATGTGCGTGTGGGTGTGGGTGTGGTTGAATTGGGAAAAAAAGAAAGCTATCGGGCACAACAACTGAATTATCGTGCTCATTCTATCACCCCCAATAACACATCATAGCATAGGCCCAAATCCACACCCACTCACCAATCTACACTTGAAATTACACACTTCTGGCCCTAAAAATGCATACCAACACATACAGCCCACTTGAACACTCGTGCCCATCTGTACTCGCACTTACACCCACACCCTCCCTTGGATTTTACTATAGTTTATTAATGTATTCAAGAAACTGACAAGATAAATATGAAGTCAGATATCTTCATAGGGGTGTGTGCAAGACTCGGCGTGCAGGAAAATCAAGATCGAATAGTTCGTCGACTGCCGGAGCATGATAAGTACTGATGATGACGTAACGATCGGTTTCTGCGGCGTTAGCTGTAGAGCCATGTATAAGGTGATCCGAGAAGATGATTGCTGAGCCACGCTTAACTTCACATGCAACAACATCGTTGGCTTCCCAATCTTGATTGGCTACTTGGTAGAGAAATTCACCATTGGGTAGACTTCCTTCCCTGATTATCCAATCCTTCTTATGACTACCACGTACAACGGTTAATGTACCGTTGTCAACATTTGCATCGTCGAGCGGAATCCACACAGATAATTTCGGTCTGGTATCTGGCCAATAATAGTAATCGGCATGCCAAGGCGTGGCAAAGGTCTTTTCGAATGATTTGACGACTATTTTATCGCTCATAAACATGACTCCATCCGGCATCAGTTGTTTCAAGATATCCAAAATAAGAGAACTCTCCGCTAATTCGCGAAAAACTGTGCTGGCCACCGACGCATGAACATAAACAGTTGCACTGGGCTTGGCGAATTTTTCGAAAACATTTTTCGCTTCAATCTTTAGTTTATTACATTCGGCATCAGTAATTACATTTTGAATGATAACAAAACCATCTTCTTCATACTGACCAAGGATATTGTTTGAACTCATCGAAGTAATGCTCGTACGATGCTTCTCTAGAAATTAACCAGCAGCATCAAGTTAGCTTTTGGCTTCTCTCTCATCAGTATGAAAGATACCTCGTCAACCTAAACGAGACAGATTGAGTCGACTGGAAACAAGAGAATTACATATAGTTATATCGAGAATAAGCATCCAACAAACAAACTGACTGATACCATAAAATACGAAAATGATGATCTCGAAAGAAACTGTTGCAAAAAATATAATATTCATACGAAGACTATGGAGACAAACCATAGCTTTATAATGCGGTTAAGAGTTCGAATTTTTATGAGAATATATGTACGAGCAGATACAGGGCATCTTCCGTTGACGATCGGGGGATACTACACTGTAAAAAATACGTGCAGAATAATAAACCCTTCAAAAGGGTTGATGAATTTCATAAACCCTTTCATATACCCTTTTAGGGTTTATTAATCTCATAAACCCTTTCATATACCCTTTGAGTTCATAAACCCTACGAAGGGTATATTATACGTTGCATTTTCATAAACCCTTTAGGGTATATGAGCAGTAATATACCCTTAAAAGGTACATTAACTTCATAAACCCTTCGAATGAGGGATTTTTATTCCACGTTTTCTTCAGAAGGGTACAGTAATAAACCCTCATTCGAAGGGTTTATGAAGTTAATGTACCTTTTAAGGGTATATTACTGCTCATATACCCTAAAGGGTTTATGAAAATGCAACGTATAATATACCCTTCGTAGGGTTTATGAACTCAAAGGGTATATGAAAGGGTTTATGAGATTAATAAACCCTAAAAGGGTNTACGCAGTGTTTCCAATAGAAATCTAAAACAAAATGTACATTTACACTTTACTTATATGAGCACAGTGTACGTTTACACTTTGTTTTTTGACACCAAAGTGTACGAAGCGTACTCAAGCCAATGTTTTTGATTTAAAAACAAAAGTATTGTTCGTTTTTCTGTGATGAGTATAGACTAAACTTAAGAAAGCAATTATCAGGGGTAACAGGACTGTGAAAGTGATATAAGGGCCACCTGCTTGAAAAATATTTGGCTAAGACTCTCTTGGTGTTTTCAACCAACTGTATTTCTTTAGTTTAATTACAGCTCCATCATCGTCACATTATGTTGTCTATGTGAATCACACCAATCAGTGCACAAATACGATTGAAATGAAGAACAATGTAGCTACGCCTCTTATTCCGACCCCTTTGCGCCCACATGCAAATAAATGATAAGTAGACATAGTGTTTCATAATCTGACACAATATTTTCAAATTTATGAGAAGAAAATGAGTTTGAACAACAAAAAGAATTCAAAGGTCATAGTCTCATATCTTATACAGTAGGCAGTTCTAGAATTAAAGTGTAAATAGTTTTTGCAAAGTGTACACAGTACATTTTGGTTTTTAGAGCAAAGTGTAAATCAGAATCAGCAGATGTTCTGTACATTTTACTTCTGCTTGGTACACCTGCTATTGGAAACACTGCTGGTACGTCCGATCTTCAGTTTTGTTGTGGGCCAAATATCCCATCGACAGCGCAAATGCCCAAGAAAAAAAGTCTGTATAGACATAGTTTTGCACGAAACGATGTTCATTAACAGAATCTCCATATAAAAAAACGGGATAACCGTAGTAAGCTGCTGTAGAAGCTGATCTACGAATCGTTCAGGTTACTCTAGTAGCCTCCTAAAACATACCAATATGTAATTCCTCTGAACTGTGTTCAATAGTTCCCAAAAGTCTCATCTGTATTCTTGGACTCCTCTAGTTATACAAAACTAAAAGTTCAAGTCACGACTTTCTACGATTTTTTCCCGTGGCTCGTGTTCTATCGGAAAAGCATACTTATATTCGTTTCTGAGCGCCTGAAATTTAAAAACGGTGTACGAAAATCTAAAATGTTGTCACTTTCCCTCGGCTGTGATTCTTTGTACATGATGCATGCTGATCTAAATACCCATAATCGAAATGCCAAAGGATTCGTTCCATAATTCCAAAGTTGGAATATACTCTAGAACCTGATGACATAATGGGATTTTCTAACACAGGGGATAACACTGCACGTGCAGAGTATACCGTAGGTGAAAGTTCATGCATTCTGCGCAATCATGCGTGTCGCATTGGATATAAGAAAAACTTAATCGCAAGAATGATGTAGAACGAATCGTTCACTGCAAAGAAGTTCTTGGCAGTAGATATTCGTGTACATTAGTCATGCTTCAAAACGATGGTAAGAAAGAGTTTCAAAGCTATGATGTTGATTGAGTGAGAAGCTTTCTAATGGAAATTTTGAAGTGAATTGAAACTAAAAACAGAACTATAGAGTGAATATCTGTTCAGCAAAAAGATTAGAATAGCAGGTGCAATTTTTCACCATGCCAACCATCCAGATAAAAAATAAAGAAATCTTCATTTTTAATTCACTAGAAAATAACAATTTCTGACGTTCAGGAAGGTCATTGTACTTTTGTATGTTAACATCTAATTATCTCTTCCGTTGATGAATTGATTTGTATTAAAGTAATTGAAACATTTTGGAAATCTATTACCTCCTTCTTCAGCTTATGTCTTCAGATGAGAATAAAGTAAAATGTGGATTTCCCATAGAAGGAAATGCGCATATGCATTTTTCTTTTCTTTAGTAATAATGAAACGGAAGATAAAAACAAATACAATGAGCACCCAGTTTTATCGTCTTGTTATTTCGATTCACTATTACTACAGAAAAGAAAACTGAAGAAGTGCTTTTCTTATAATGAAAAATCGAAATTTTATTTTATATTTAGCCAAAATATATAAACTGAAGAAGAAGAAAGTCGATCTCGGAAACGTGTTAATTGCATTCATAAAGATCAATTCAACAAAGGAAGAGATAAATATTAACATACCAATAGAAAATAACAATTTATTAGTGTGCCGCTCCCGCTTGAGTATATTGTATACATGACATTTCACTATCCCTTACCTAGTTAGTTAATGAATTGTCTCTTCTTTCTTATCATTACATTTTTGTCCTTCTCGTTTTGTATTTATGTTATTGTCCTTACGTTCTATCCTTAAATTGAATACATCTCCTATTCTTTCATGCTCTCTTCTTCTCTCTCCTGGTTGCGCAAATAAGCATATGCTTTAAGAATGTAAACGACGTGACTCATGATATGAAGAAACTAAATAAAGCGGAATACCATCAGCGTTGGCAATTCTTCTATCAGAAATTGTCATAATCCGATCTAACTTTTATAGAAATAAATGTAATGTGGCAATATCGTGTGAATAAGTACAAAAAGATAAAGCAATGGAATATGAAAGACTTTCACACCAATTTTTCGAATTTTCAGCCTTAAGCGTTGATGGATATATTAGCGAAGCCGTATCAAATACGAAAGAAAATACAAATCGAAAATAAAATAAATTAGCATAGTCCAGAGCAGTGTTTCCAATAGCAGGTGTACCAAGCAGAAGTAAAATGTACAGAACATCTGCT
>OENT01001120.1:0-56258 GCA_900239685.1 Rotaria macrura | reverse complement strand
GATTCATGAATACGTCATTTCATTTTCCGATCCTTTCTACTTGCATGATATTCTCGTATCCGGGATACGGTAACAATCCATACAATCTAGCGGATACGATGGCAATCCATACAATCCAGCGGATACGATGACAATCTAGAGGATCCCACAATCCCGGGATCCACTTTTCCCCCCTTGATTCATGCTAACATATTTTGTTTAATATTATTTCTCACAAGGAACAGGTCGGTCTAGTTGACGAAAGCAAGTTTTGATCGAAATGAAGGTAAGGTTCATAAATATATGTTAACGCAGTCGAGAAATGGAGCCCAAAATTGTTAGAAACGAATCTCAAGGTGCGAGCTGTCTCAATTTGTATTGTCTTCTATGAAACTTGATAAAAAAAACTCGATATTCTCTAAAAACAATGGAAATTTATTCTTTTTGATTGAAGAAGTTCAGTACTAAATCGTTTCTTCTAGTTTCCATGATATATATGTGAGTTCTTGCCTGATAAAATATCAGTCCGTGCTTTTAACTTATCCTGATTCTACAAAATTTAACATATCGAGTTGACATCCATTAACGGGCAAAGAAGTTGATTATTGGAGCTATGATGCGTATTTTATGGACAATGATATATTTTTATGATAGAGACTGTGTAAGGATTGGGCTAGTATAAATGAATGACCGATGCATTGAAACATATGTATAACATAAGAAATCCTAAAAGAGTTTATTAGTGTCTTAAATCTTTTTGTATATTCTATTACTTTAGGATTTCCACTACAGTGTTTACATAGGGCAAGGTACGATTTCTTTTCGATAGAATAGAAAAGATGATTTCATGAAGGGCATTATGCTTTTTTTACTTCAGCGGTAGTGAGCGTGTCGTTGTTTCATTTACTAAAACAAAAGAATTACTATGATCAGAACACGCATTTTATTCACATTGCTGTTGTAGAAAGAATTCTATTAAAAAAAATAACTGCTGAATTAATTGAATATCGTACTCATATGGATATTGTTACTGACTTATTTTTCAATATGCACTTCTCGTTCTCAATTGTATTTTCGATTACTGGTTTGTTCTTTCACCTTTACTATGCTTGTGATTATCATCAAATATCAAGAATGTCGTAGAGTCACGAGTCTTCTTTTAACCAACATACACATTTTTCTATCTCACATACATCATCAATGATTCTATCGAATCTATCTATGGTTATACGGTAGATTGGTCGCTCTATTAACCAGTCTGCATCTTTCGAGGTTATTTATTTTTGATGCCTTGCACATCGATCGTCTATCCATATCTAGCTCAAGCCATCAGTCGTCCTTTTTGCGTCATATTTTTCAAACGCAAACCTCTAGAAACCTTTGGAGTTCATTGTAGTTTGATTGTTCTGAATTGAATCATTCGTCGTCGTTTTGCTTCTGTACTACTTTAGAAAAAATGATGATTTCTGCTTCTTACCCGTGCAAGCAACATCTCTGCTAACCATCCATGCAAATCCCTTTCTTGTCGCCTCAAACTATTATCTTTGACTCTGACATTCCCCTTACTTTGTCTATAGTGATCTATGACATAATTTGGCGTCACGCTATGCAATCATCACGGCGCAAGGCGACTGCAGCACCACATGCCATCACTTCTTGTATGTCAAGTGTGAAACGTGAAACCAAGGTGGCCAAAAACTTAGTGTGCGGCATGCAGTCCAGCCAAAGACTCCTTTACTGTTCTTATTGTCTCTACCAGGGACGAGTATTCTGTCGTTTTTTATTGTTTTGATGATAATGACACTGTTCACTCTCAACAAACAAGTGAAGGATATCACATTCGGCTATTTATAATGCAGTTGTGTATATGTTCTTTCAGGAAACACTGATTAATACCCACCGTCAACTAGATACAACTTAATGGACGGTTTGTATGAGAATCAATCGTCGCTTCTTGTATTTTCTTCAATCCCTTACTCAACAAATGACAATTTTGTGATTGACAGAAATTATTTCAAAATGTTCACGTGGAATATCGATAATCTGGCTCTATGAAGTATTCCGAGTTATTTGGTGACATCGGAAATGTGAATGATATGATGACGTGATTGAAAAGAGAACCCTTAAAATACTCCTAAGCTAACTAACCACATGCATCCTCACAATTGAACTCTCATCCTACTTTCGGTTTGCTTCTGTTTCCAATGACATGTTGCTTTATTATATAATATACGCTGAAAACTTAATTGACCCGATGTTTCATTGGGTTTAAATTAATCAACGCTAACAACTATTCTGTTGCATGAAATATTAATGTAGATTTCAAGAAAAAATCTCGTCAGACATTTGTTCCATATTTGTAATTCGAACAATTCTTATTAATTAGAACGCAGCAAAAGCTTTTTGGTGTGGAAATCTAGAAGAATTCAGTTTATACCTACACCCTCTTAATATATCCAGAAGACAATACTACCAATAAGAATCGAATCAGTCTGAATCTTTATCGAATACAGATTGTGTTTGAGACAAAAAGTCATTGGAAAACTAATATCGTCTTGTTTCACTGTTGTATGCTTTCTGTTTAATACTGCATACGTTTATCTCAAAAAGCAAATATGTTACTACGAATCCTTATCATTTTGAATTATTTTATTTTATTAACATGAAAGCATACATTTCATATGTTTGTCAAACAAGAATGAAAGAAGTAAAATGTGAATTGTTATGCATGTAATTTTGTTTTGCCGAATCACTGCTACCGCTTCGATATACTGCCATCAAAAGTTCATTCCTGAGAAAACATTCCATCGTAATCTTTCACAAAATGAATAGTAAGTCGAAGAAACTAGATACACTAGACAATCGTTAATCTGTTAAATCACAAAGCAATGCTAGTTAAAGATCAAATGATTTCATAGACGACAATGAGAATTAATTTGGAATGAAAACTCCGTTTTAGAAAAAGAATAGTTATGAATTTCTTTGTGTTTCAGAAAGTCGAGTGCCTTGTATTTTCGACAACACTCTTGTTTTACTTCTTTTGGATGCACTGAATATGAACGGTGATATATGAATAACATATAGCGCTCATCGATTCTCATAACTTTACTTGAAACGAACAATAAACTGTTCTCGTATATCTATCTCTAGTGTCTGCATGTTTACCATCGATTACAATTGTTGTATTGCTGTAAAAATCATTCCTTTGTTTACTTTCAGATAGAAGTATCCATAGAATGGTATATTTCTTGTTTTTAAAACTGATTGTAATCTTTGTTTTTACTCGGTCTTCATGCGCACAAAAGTGCAATCAAACTTCAACAATGGCACGGTTTGACTGTTATCCAGAACCTTTTGTTTCCGAAGAAAAATGTTTAGCTCGTAATTGTTGCTGGAAACCAGTCTTTTCATCGAAGAACTGCTCGAGGAATCCTCTAGAAATGAACGTACCTTGGTGTTATTATCCACGTGATTTCTTAACCTATGAAATAAAGACAAATGAATCAACTGCTTTCGGTCAGCGGTTAATCATTGTTAAACAACAACCGACCTATATGCCGAACGAAATATTAAATTTGACAGTTGATCTTATCTACGAAACAGCACAAAGATTTCGTCTACGAATCTATGATTCAAAGAAGAAACGCTACGAGGTACCACTAGATGTACCTGCCATTAAAACAAAAGTTAATGTCAGTGATTATGAAATTACACTCATTCAAGCACCGTTTGCCATTCTTGTCAAACGAAAATCGACTGGCGTAACATTGTAAGTACATTTGTCTCGTACTTCATGTTTAGTTTTCATTCTAAAAAGTTCACTAAGTGTATTTTGTCTTAGATTCGATACAAGTGTGGCACCAGTCATCTATGCTGACCAATTCATACAATTTTCTAGCCGTCTTTCTAGTCCATTTCTTTATGGTCTCGGTGAACATCAACAACCGTTATTGATCAATGTTACAGACCAATGGAAAAAAGTAACATTCTGGACTCGTGACACTCCTCCTGATGAAAACGTGAATCTTTATGGTAGGTATTACCATAGATTATTTTCTATTGAATAAATTTTTTGTCGTCAGGTGTTCATCCATTTCATATGAATATGGAAATAAAAACCAATATGTTGAACAATTTCCATGGGCATTTTTTTCTAAATTCAAATGCAATGGACATTGATCTTCAACCATTACCTGCCATCACTTACACAACAATTGGTGGTATCATTGATTTATACTTGTTCACTGGACCTACACCATACGAAGTCATTCAACAATATTGGGATGTGATCGGAGTAAAAATTACATGACAGTGTTGACAATGATTGATCTCATTTATAATGATGAATTCTAGAAACCTACAATGCTACCGTATTGGTCTCTTGGTTTTCATTTGTGCCGTTATGGATACAATAGTATTGACAATTTACGAGCCGTCATTCAAGTACTATTCTTGAATATGAAAAATGACATAGATTTGTTTGTCTAATTTCATTCATGGATATTTTTAGCGAATGCATGATGCTGAATTTCCATATGATGTTCAATGGACTGATATTGATGCAATGTCTTCCAATCTTGATTTTACCTACGATAAAAAAAATTTCAATGGCTTACCAGATCTTGTTCGTTCGTTGCAGTCTGAAGGTAAGCATTATGTCAATATCATCGATGCTGGTATCAGTTCAACACAACCAAGTGGTACCTATCCACCATATGATGATGGTTTGAAAAGAGCAATATTCATGACTAAATTCAATTCAACTGAACCAATCACTGGAAAAGTATTTACTGTTTGTTTAGCATGTTGATTCAACCGAATCTTAATGCAAGTCATTATATGTACATTTTAGGTTTGGCCAGGTACGAAGAGCCATCGATGAACATTCTTGATCGATGCTCATCATGATTTCATCTCTAGGACTAACAGTTTTCCCTGATTTTACAAATGCAAGCACTATTGAATGGTGGACGAACATGGCTTCTACGCTTCATGATACGATTCCATTCGATGGCATTTGGATTGTACGTAGACATACCGTTAAACGATTCGAACAATAAAGTATCAATCATAAACAATCCATGTAAGCAACTTTCTAGGATATGAATGAACCATCAAATTTAATCGATGGTTCTTCCGATGGTTGTACAAACAATTCATTAGATAAACCTCCCTTTGTTCCATGTAGGTGTCTTTTGAAAAAGGTCATACTAAAAATTATGAAGTACTTTCAAAGATGTACTTGATAGTTCACTCAGTGCAAAAACATTGTGTCCATCTGCACAACATGCAATTTCTTCCCACTATAATTTGCACAATATGTATGGCTATTTCGAAGCGAAAGCAACACATCTGTAAACATTTTAATTGTGTACATTTCAAAACAGTAACTTTGAATATGAATTTAGTGCATTGAAAACAATTCGCCATAAACGATCGTTTGTTTTGTCTCGTTCATCTTTTGCTGGCACAGGTCAATATGCTGCTCACTGGACGGGTGATAATAAAGCGACATTCGAAGAAATGTATTTTTCGATTTCGGGTGCGTGCAATTAAAAATATGATATTTTTTTTTTGAGTATTGGAGTGTATAGAAGTATACCGACCGATATACTGATTACCCGACTATATTTTTCTAATATAATAATTCATCAAAAGCTTTATTGCCTTTATGTTTACATCGACCTAGGTTTGCCTCTTGAGTGGACCCAGATTTTCTTTTGCAACACTATAGGTACTTCTTTCATAAATTTCAAAGCTTGTTGTGTTCGTCGGTTTGTAGTCGATGCCAACATATATTGTCCTTATACTAGTGTCTATTCAAACTGGGAAAGCTGATTACAAACCATGACTATACCGTTATCAAGATTGAAAATTGCATGCTCCACTTTCCTTCTTTAATCTTTATTGTTTTCCAAGTTTCTAGTATTTCGGATTACGTAAAACAGATTTTTAATTAAGTCTAAATTATCCAAGACAACTGTTCCGTATGTTTTACTGCGACGTGTCTACATCATACATAGCAAAGCATCTGAGAATATTGAATGTCGAAAAAATGTCGACGGCTTGAATTGAACAAAAGTGCTCTTCTTTATCTTAGCTATTCTGAATTTTAACATGTTCGGAATGGTCAATGTCGGTGCTGATATTTGTGGTTTTCGAGATGATACAAATGAAGAATTGTGCACACGTTGGATGCAACTGGGTGCATTCTATCCATTCATGAGAAATCACAATGGTGTTCAGAAGGTAGCTGTTCGATCAAAATGTCCTCATTCATCGATTTCTGTATGAAATGATTAGGATCAAGATCCAGCTGTATTCTCTTGGAAAGCTCAACAGATCATGAAAAAAGCATTGCTAATGAGATATTCATTGATGCCCTTCTGGTACACCCTTCATTATCGAGCAGCAATAATGTCCGAAACATTGATTCAGCCACTTCATTTCGAGTACGATATTAATGAGTTTTCATGTTTTTCTTCATGCGATGCGATTCTATTAGATTTCCTAATGATAATAAAACACTGGGTATTGATCAACAATTTCTCATTGGTCGTGCCATTCTCGTCTCACCAGTTCTTGTGTCCGTAAGCGACAAATCAAGAATGATTGTCTGTCCTTTTCTTTTAATTTTTCTAGAAAGCAACTAGTGTACATGTCTATATTCCACAAGGCGTTTGGTATCAATTTCCGTCGGGCTTCAAAGTGAAAGCTGCCGGTGTATTTAGTGATCTTGATGCTCCTTTAGAAAAAATCAATGTTCATGTTCGAGGAGGTTTTATTATCCCTATGCAAATACCTGGCGCTAACTTGATGATGGGCCGTGGAAATCCATTTACTTTACTTGTCGCTCCATCAGTATCAGGAAATGCAACTGGAAATCTATTTTGGGATGATGGCGATTCCCTCGGTACGTATGCCATTTGGTAATCCTAGTTAATTTTCGTTTCTATTCTTTTATTAAGATTCGATCGAAACTAAAACCTATAATTTATTTGAATTTTCACTCGTTTCAGTAAGTAGAATGAGTTAAAGGTAGATCGTATATACGATGTTCACTATTGATTAGAATACGTTGACTATCAATGCAACGAAAACAAATTACAAAGATTTACCGATGCGTTTGGAACTTGTTCGCATTCTCAGTGTTAGCAACGCAGTGACAAATGTAACCGTCAATGGAAGGGATCACAAAGATTTTTTCTATGATATCTCTAATCAAGTAGGTTCTCATAAAATTAAAGAATACTGATTGAGTACGCGCACATACGACTTCATGAGTAGAGATCACAGTCGATCTGTGCTAATCGAACGTTTTCTATGACATTTCACAAAACGTGTCTCGGTTTTGAGTGTATTGGAAATGATAATGATAAAAAATACTGATATTGAATCGGCTCATTTTATGAATTTTAGCGAAATAATTTTTTCAACAAAAGTTTTCTTATCAAAAAAGCTATCTGTAGAAATAGAACATTATAGATAGCATAACATCTCTATTGATAGCTATACAACATATACAGTGATTTTCTAAAAATTTTTACTAATTTTACTGTAGAATACAAAGGTTTTAGTGCACAACTCGAAAATATGTTTATGCCTATTTTTAGAAAAAAAACTGATCAATTTTTGATTTTTTTTACTCATCTTCGAAGAACATCATTTATTTTCTTAACTCAAGATCTGAAAACAGCCGTTCGGATCTTAAATGCACCTAGTATCATTTATATGAAAACAGAATAGGATATAAAAATACTACAGCAACTAAACACACGTTAGAACTTTAACAGTTTTCGAATTCTTGATATTGTCTACAGGTCATACATGCTTTTCTGTGCTAGATACTGTTTTGTAGACAACTAAATTGACCCGTTCAAACTATTCCCTATATTCTGAATTACTTGCTACAGAAAATTATAAAATTACATTCGGGAAAAATTGTCAGATACTATTGTTCATCTATAATTTCGCTTCAAATACTTTTGAACAATGGAATTAAAATAACACAGATGAGAAAAATCTGTTTTTTTTATTCTGATTCCTTGTTTTTGACTGGGTTCTAACTTTTGGAAGCAGACTTTCTTAATTGGTACGAAGTCGGAAAAAGTGCACTTACATCGATCTCATTCTGGACTATCATGAGTCTTGAACACGAAACAAATCGTATCAAAAATTTCGAATTATGCGACAAGTAACCATTGTAAACTTAAAGACATGACATATTAATAGAAGCATTGGTCAAGTGTCAACGGTTCGAGTACTCCATCGAGTAGGGATTGAATAATTTTCATTTCTTGTATCACTATGAAGTTATTTAATACCTAGCATAAAATTCATATTGATTTCACAGGAAACTAGATAGTATCGAACGAATTCACTGATAAATGTACATGGATTATTTTTCAAATTTCGTTTTTAGATTTTAATTATCAACGGCCTCGATATAGATATGATTGCTCAAATTATTCAAACAATTCAATGGACGACAACATCAAAGTCAACCAATGATTAATGTAAACAACAATCAGTTCTATTTTTCATATATTGCTTGACCGTTTAGGGATATTCAATCATTGATATCGAACATGTCTTTCTGACTTGATAATTTGTAATATCTGTAAGATGTTCAATTTTTCATAAGAATTTATAACAGCACTAGATGCAGTTGTTCAGTGTTAACTTAGATTAATGGGTTTATGTAAGAATGTGATAGAACTCGGATGAATCCTATTCATGTATAATTCTAAGATTTTATCCTAATGATTCTTCGTTGATAGAGCAAGGTTTTTCATATTCATACGAAGCAATTCCATCGTATTTCCCATTTCAATGCCTCCGATATATTGTAACGTATTGATAAATATTCGTGAATCGATAGCAGCCTCTTCGAAAGGTGATTATGTACCATAATTGTTTATAATTTTCGATGACATGCTGAGCTTGATTTTCATACAAAACATTTCATGTTCATCTGCATTATATTACCATAGAAACAATACTGATAATATTTACACAATAATAATGAAGTTTAATTTCAATTCAATAGAAGTTAATGTCAGCCGACATGCAACCAAAAATATCTGGTCTACTTAAGCAACTAATATTGAAGTGTTTTTCAAGTGATACACGATTTTCTACTACTATGCTTGGGTTCTTTAAGGTAAATCATATGTAATTACACACATGATCCATTAGATTAGTGTTTATCTCAAATTTTTGATAAAATTATTTGATTTCATTCAGTGAGAAGTAGTAGTAACGGTTTCATATGGCATGCTCTTCTAGTGATATTGTTTTCGTTGATGTTCTGGTGAATTACTATGATTTTGAGAAATCAACTGAAGTTCTGTTCATATACATTTAATATAAACTACTTATAGTCATGAACTTTACCATCCTTAATCATATCATGCTGAAAATATGTAGCCTAATAGAGATTCATGACAACGTTTAAAATAATATATGAGCCAATTTTTCAATTGTACGGCTAATATGAATTTCAACTAGAGAAACTTTTCTTATATGAACTGACAATTTCAATACCGTTGGTCTATTTCAATAAATCACTAAACTAAATTTCAAATATGAAACGAACGTTTTCCTTTAATCTAAGTAACATAGTTTCTTGCTGATAGTCGATAGAAGTTGAAGTTTAAATGTTAAATACCAACGAATTGACTATCAAAAGATGGAGTTGCTTTTCGAAAATGTTTTAATCGATCAGTGGAAAAACTTACATTCAATAGTATCGATTCTTTATCAAACGTCATTGATGACATAGGTATGGCAGCTATCGAACTAATTAGTACAATTTTTGTATAGAGGTATACTCAAAAAAGAACCATTGAAATAAATGCTAAGGCTAACAACAAGTGTATCGAGTAAGACTAAAGTTTTGTTTCTGATTCATGAAGCCACTCTTGATGTAGAATAATGTGTAAATATAGAATAGCCAATGACACTCAAAAAATAATTGCAAATCTCATCTAGAATGGATGAACAATGCAACAAATTATTTTTAATGAATTTAAAAACTGTACATCATTATCTACAATGATTTCATCGTGGTATCGAAGTTTTATATTGTTTTATAAAAACGTATACTTCTGTGTTAGTATTAGTACTGAGTCATGGAAACTTGATCGTGTGTTGAATTCAACTCATGAAATTACGTCCGATGGACAAAATCTCATTTTACTTTATTATAGTATAGAGCAGTCAGGAGTCACTGCATTGAAATATCTTTGAACACTAGCAAACTCTATTGAATCATACACAAGATGGAAATCAGAAATATCTAGTTAAGATGATGAACTACAAGCAGAAATTAATCAACTAATTATTCATTTAAATCGTTGTTTTATAAAGCAATGATGCATAAAATAACTATCTATAGATGTTCACATTATGTCATTTATTTTTATCTCTTATTGAATCAAATAATTTGAAAGCTAAGTAAAATTCTATAGTTTTCTATTTATTCAACAACCGATTTTCATTACCATTGAAAATATTCTTGTCACATGCTAAGTTGATAATATAACAAGAGAGTACGGTTTTCGACAAAAAATTGCGAATTGGTATTCCTTCAAGTATCGAACTAGTTCCAGCCAAAACGATCGTAAAAGTTTACCGTTAAATTCTCCGATGATGAGTTTTCGGTTAACTTCACTGACAGTGAATCTATATTCTACCAGAAATATTCGTTATTGTGTGACATTCGTAGAATAATTACGTCGTTATACTTTCATATAGTTACTAAAGCTTGTAGAGAATCATGCGTTGAAATTGAATATTACAATGATTCTTCTGATAAAAATAGAACCCACTTTGATATTAATAACATGGCTTATTACGCGTACAAACGTCTCTCGGTAGAAAGAGTAACTTGCATTCGTTATAAGAATTTCGACTTCAAACTATAGTATGTAAATCAATTAGAACTAGATTGATACAGTTCGAAATGAAGATTCTTTGATTGAGAAATTGATTTTGAAATAGGAAACAACAGCCGCAACATGTACGCGTACAATACAAGTTGTTTTTTCACATAGTCTACCGGACTTATTTCAAGTTCAATGTAAGTCCAGCGAAATGTTATAGAATCGCTCGTCATATTTTAGTTTGTGATCATTCCTTCGGATTCATCTTCTCCGTGATTAAATTGTAAACTATTGGTGTCTCAGTGTCGTCCATAGTAAGACCGATCTTTGGCCAGGAGTGTGTATCCAATAAAATATAATTTTCACGAGAATGGCGATGAAGATCAGCATGCCACCAGATGGGTGATAATGCCATACCCCATGTTTTTACATTTAAAAAGCCTAGTTCTTTAATTGATAGCAAGTCGCACGAATGAATGTCACTGTATTTTATGGTTTTATTACCGACAGGAAAATAATACTTATGAATGACAAGACGGTCTGAGTAGCAAGTGACAAATTTATTTGAGAAGCAGATGGTATTCGAATCGAAAATATCTTGTTTACTTGCCATTTCTTGAATGATATAGAAATAGCAAAACGAGGGAATAAATCGAGCGAGAAATAATTGCACGTACACAACCTCGATTTTTTATGAGCAAAACAAAATTATGTCGTATTTTTCTTCCTTTTTTGCCTTTCCATTTAATGTCTAAGTTTTAATTAGTATTTCTTTTAACAAATAGAAGAGTATGATTCTTCTGCATACTCTAATAAAAACACATCATGATTATCTATAAAAACCACATGTATCTATATATACATTTATATCGATTTATTGTATAGTGCTTTGAATTCGCAAGATTTGTCGTAATATTTCATTAAAAGAAGGGTACATTGACGATTGAAGCTTGATAAGATATGCCAGTCATCTTTGGGTCCGACTACTACTGGCATCTGAAGGATTAACTTTATAATCCTTGACCCTGTAATTCGCTGTTGCTTGAGGATTTGCTCGTTAAGCAGAAGACCGTTACTCATGAGTCGAAATGTGTCCATACTAACACTTCACAGCTTGTTTTCATTTTGATATTTTCCATAACAGCAATAGGTCAAGAAATAGTATTCCATTTCTCTAGTACTTAGTTTTTCTGCGCTCGATCTTCAACCAAGGAATTTTACGTTTCAGTGCGGTCATGTTCACTTCTAATAAATTGGTCGATAGGCTTTTTAATTTTCCGAATGTTAAGAAATGCGCTCTATCCGGGTTCAATCAAACACAATAAATGATTCACTAACTCTGAGAATTGTGATATCGACTTAACTGATCAAAAGATTAAAAACTTTTAACAGAAAATCGAGTTCTACTATTGTGATTGTAAAAGACTTGATCATATCTTTTCTTAAAATTGACGGAAGAGAACTTCGACATTTTACTATGAGGCAGAAGAGGCAGCAACACATCGAATCACACAAGATATTAGTTGGCCCTTTATGACTCTGCTTAGAGTTTTTATATAAACCTACACCTTAGTTGTCACAAATGTTTCGATTGTAGTTTAAAGTAAAATTTCGATTGTTCTAGAACGATTTAGATTAAAAATTTACTACTCACGCTATTGCATAGGCTTTCTTTACGTGCTTCTGACTTATTCTCCAAGTACCTAAAAATCATTAATGTGATATATTATGATGCAATGCTTTAAAAAGTAAAATATAGTATGTCGCGATGTCTACTGCGGTCTATGAATAGAAAATAGGATTATTCAATTTCTCGTCGCATACGTCAACAATGATTAACAGTCATAGTCCAGAAAAACAGTGTTGAAAAGCGTAATATATATTCATGTAGTTTTATTCGAAATCATTTTTTATAATAGTATCGATATGTAAGTAAGGTACGGATGAAATATTGAATCGTTCGCTTTTACCGACATATTTAATTGTGCAAAATTACCGACATGAACCATCGAGAAGCATCATTATTGATTTATCCCAACAGTGTGAGTTTTAGTGGATGTTGCACCTATGCAAGAGAAAAATAAAAGTAAAGAGTAATGCATTGTTAATTATTATTTTCAGAATAAAAATTTTTCAAAAATAAATACCAGAATTCATACAGTACTTGCTAACATACAACTCAGAAAAGGACTCCACTACCCATTTTATATACATGTGGCATTAAGATTGTCATCGAAATTAACGTTACTATTACTAAAGGTAAATAATATTTATTAACCGCTCAACACCATGCCATTTTCGAAATCATTGTTAAACAATTCTTCTGTAGGTATATGTATACGCATCTATAGTGATCCATCTCTAGGAAAGTTTACGAATGTCGAAAGAGAGCATCACTCAGTTGCTAAAAAGAAATCATTTTATGAATGTTTTCATCAAACCTTGAAAAAGAAATTCTCTAAGCACTTGTTGCATTATTTCTATGTGTTAATTCTTAATTCTTTTACACGAAGACGAGTTCGGCTGAAATCACTTAATTTTAAAATAAGGATTTGATGACCATGTTTCATTGTTGCATCAATCACTTAACCAGGTGAACACAAAACAATGGCAGATCCTACCAGAGAATGAAAACTCCTTTAAACACTTGAGCCAATGGAAGATATTTCAACAGTATCTCTGTCAGCTATGCGACTGTTCTTCGAGAGTGCATCTAACAACCTGCAGCTCGATCATCATCGCAGTCAGATAGATGATCAGTAGCGGACACATATCCACCGGGAAAATTTGATGTATCCTCTATCAGTGGATATCTAATTGCAGTGACTATAGTTGGTGTTGTCGAGTTCGGAGCATAGTCGAGAAAAGGATTCCAAGTGTTGTTCTCTATACAGATGATGGCTAAGGGGCCTTCCGCATTGATCTAGATATCAAAACACTCCATTGTAATGTTGGATTCTTCCAACGCTTCAGTTTCATTGATACCATTCGTATAGATAGGACTAAGAGACTGAAAGAATTGTATTACAGAAGCTGTTACGATGAAATTAGCTATTACAGTGATTGAACAGAAGCCAATCGCCGAAGAATATGAGGTTGAAGCTCATTAAAACGCTGGAAAAATATTCAGATACAAAAATCACGAAACTCGACTGTAAGTTGAGTTAGTGATTGTGACCAGTTGCCTGAGTTCAAGTAAGTGACTCGACCACAGATAGCAGAGGATAAAACTCATAACCAAGATTCTATTGAATATCTTAAAAAGTATGAGCCATTTCGCTTCAGTCAATCGTCAAATTGATAGTATTCGTGATGTAGCTGTTAGTTATTCAATGTGATTGCTCGTATCAGGAACATCAACCTGAATAAAAATGCTTTAGTTCGTTGAAAAAGACGTGATAGGTATCAAATCAGCGGAACGCTTTCATCGCATTCAAAATCAAGCTTGGGAGTTTTTCGTTTTGATCGAAAAGGTTCTCTCTTGTCCCAAGATAAGTTAAAACCTGAGAGAAGAAGATTCTACGAAGATTTTCAAATAGTGTCATCGAGCCTTGCACATTCTACAGAGAGGAAAAAAGCGAATTCTCTGTATCCCTGCCGTTTCATCTGCATCTACTTTTCCCCCCTAGGTTTCTACCCAGATAAATCGATACGGCTATTCGTATTTTCACCATAAATTGGCTTGATATGGCAGCGTAAATAGATCATGTTCTCTCGTAATCATGGACCAGGATTACGAATGTATACGTTCCGCATGTTTTTGCCTGGGAGAACATAAATGAATTTCAATCATCTATTCTAGATTGTATGGAGAAGAAAGTAATGCCACTGCATGTCGAATAGTCGAATCATTTTCACAGATGGGTTCTAACTGTGTTACGGTGCAATCTGAGAAAGAGCATGAGATCTTTTGCATCCATGTACGGCCTAAGTAAGTGTTTTTGAGGAGTAGTCTCATTTATAAATTCAGATAAGAATATACTGATTGTGCAATGCCCTGTACAATGATGAGAAAAGAAGCTATTTGAGCCAGAGAATAAACGACATCTTTTGAAAAATGCATTGCAAAACTGAAAGCTGTTTTATCAGTATAAATAAATTGCTATGAATGACTTGTACCAGTGAATATGTTTGAAAATGTCACCGACGTTAGTGTCATATGATAATATGTATTTATATATGACTAGGTGATGAGCCAGTATTAAAATAGTGAAATATTGATTAGTTTCAAATTGTCATGCACGATACGTCTTTAACAATGATAGCATCAACGTTATTTAATATTGTTAGTAATCGTTATTTCTAATCTTAACTCAAGTTGAAGAAAAATATCACTTTGTAAAAGTCATTCAGTTTCATGTTTATTCTAATTTAATGACTTTGACATTATACCAATTAGTTAGCAATTACTGAGATTTTCTCCGGATCAATTTACGGAATATAGTTCAGCAAAGAGAAAAAAATACACGTTTTGCTGTTGACTTATAGTCTAAATACGAATTAATTGTCTCAAGGATATTTCGATAGTACTCACATCGAGTTTTACAACAACCCAATAAAATCATAAAAAAGCCATCAACAAAGGTTAACGTTCGTATTCCACCGTAAACGAAAAGCAAATCACTAGGGCTTTGCTCTTCACATGGCTCGCACAAAGCATACTTTTTAGAGAAAACCTAACCATACAACTTGCTCCATGGATATGGGTAGGGGTGCTGGATTACATGTGGGGTTTCTCTACTCCGAAGGCATACACTTCGACTTTCACACTAACGCCACACACCTTACACGCACAACTTCAAAATATGATCGTCTACTGACTTGAACTACTGTCCTGTTTTTTTTTCAAATTCTCTTCAAATTTTCGTACACGTCCACCTATGCCAAATGCATATTAATTCTATCTGACTCGACTTGGAAATATCTGACTGAGATTCAATAAAACTGAATATAAATAAGCAACAACATTCTCAATAAAGAATCGTAAAACAATGGTGATTCGAGTTCAACTACACGTTTTATGTCAGTTTTATCATGGTGAATTGTTTTCATTCATAAATATAAAAAAGAGAAAGTATAATGGTCGGTGTATCGTGAAGAGGTTGGCGATATTAGAATCTTGTACGTTTTCTATTAGGATTTTTTCGCGTCATGTTAAAATTTAAAGAAAACCGGCAACAAGATTCAAGTTGTTAAACTTCAGTTGTTGAACTACGTCATACGCATGATTTGTTCGAACTCATCGTTTTTCCATTTATCTGTCGAAACAAACCAAATATGCTCGAAAGCTTTGATAACAGGGCCATTTGAACCCATTAAACTTGACGTAAGCACTTTACGAAAAACTTTTCCAATATCGATAACATCATTTCCAAAAGCACCAGTACCTATCGGTCCAAGTAAAAGATAAGTGTTTGATCCATCACCTTTTGTATTTGCAACAGCTGCTGCGATAAATGCTTGAAATTTAGCCAAATTTTTTTCTTTCCACTAAAATAATCAAAACAAAATCTGTTACTACGTAAAATGGATATTTCGAGTGAAAAAATCCAGGTTTTACTTCCCATGATGCATAAAATATGAGTTTCAAGCGCTTACTTCTTTTTTCGATTTCGGATTAGCATACAGTTGAGGTGAATCAATAAGGCAATAACAAGCAGAAACTAACATATCGGTTTTACGAGTTTTGCGAAGTTTTCTATCAACAAAGCATATATCACGAACATAGGCAAGCCCAAATTCTGGTATAGCATATCCTCCTCCCATGCGCCCGTATTTTAGATCAAGTAATGATCGGTAACCATCTGAATTGTAAAGAATAATCTCTTCTTGTGCCCCTGATAAAGAGAAAGTGTTCATTTCAATATGCATACTAAATATAACAGTTTAATGAGAATTTTTTTCAACTGCTTCTTATATTTATAGATATTATTATGTACATTCATGTCTTTCTAATCATATATTGATGAAGAAAGCAGTACTCACATGCATGTCGTAAATATCCACCACCTGCTGACCGTTCATTCTAAATTATCACGATCCAAAACAAAAAATAATATTCTGAAAATAACTTACAGCAAAATTAAGAACAATTATTTGAGCATGTTCTGGTATGTCAAAAACTGCCTTTTCAATTCCTTTATTGACATAGGTGATCTGTCCAGCATTATTTCTTTTTGGCACAGGATATTGACGTAGTGCTTGTACAGCATCAGCATCGGATGGATCATGTGGTGGTCCATTTCCATGTTTTTCTTCAGTTTTTACTGCTTCTTTTGGTTCATCTTTCGTTTGATCTTTTACTTCATCGTCTATTTCAGTTTTCACTTCGACGTTTGTTTCACTTTTTACTTTATCTGTCATTTCATTTCTTCGTTCAGATTTTGTCTCGACTGCTATTTCACCCTTCATTTCTTCAATTGATTCATCTTTTACCTGATAAGTTACTTCATCATTTCCTTCAGTTCTTACTTCTTCATTTATTTTTTGTTTCTTATTAGGACTTGCTTCTGCCTTTTGGTCATGGTTTGCTTCACATTTCAGCTCAAGTTTCGTTTCAATGTTGGCATCATGTTTTACATCCATTTGTTCCATTCGTGTTTCATGTTTCGGACAAAGGTTTTCAAGTTGTTGCACGTTCCAATAAATTTTTAATTCTTCAGGTTTCCAACCATGACTTCGAAAATGAGCCATATATTCACGAGACTGATTTACATCAGGATGTAGCTAGAACACTATGAATCATATAATATGTGTTACTTTGCAAGATTTTTTTGAAAAGCTCCTCCAAAATAATCGATTTCAGTGACTGAATTCTAGTGGAATAATTCGAATCTAACATTGATTGTTTCGATTTCTTTGCAATTGATTTATGAGAGAAAAGATAAAATCGGATATTTTACTATTATATCGAGTTTGATCGTTGTTTCAATTTGAAAAAGGCATATTCGATTATTTTCTATTAGTAGTGGTCGAATTTCATGTATTCTTAACTTTAATTTAAGCTCGTTGCGTAATTCAAAACAATATATACAGTGGAAATATTTTCGAGAATCTTCTGATTTGAAGAACTCTTAAAAGGCAAGCAGTTTGAAAAACTGAACAAACGATAACAATTCAAAGTAACCGGAACGTCTAAGATTGGCAATGGTTGCTGTTCTTTTTAACAATGTTTTTCTGCTCTTATTAGCCAGTTATTTCTCTGATGTCATCGGACGATAGAATCATCTTTCATGTCAATGTTCTATGATGTAACACTATATAACGTTACGATATGATGCCAATTATTACATTCAGATGATGTATGTCTGGAATACACTTATAAAACGAAGAGATTTTGTTTATCATTTTGTCTAAAAGTGTTCATTTTGACATATGATGCCTTATATGTAGTTTTATCGGGGCTAAATTAGTTTATTGCACCGATACTTTAGAGTCTTATATGGCAAAACATTCTGAAGATATAAATATTTAGATACACACGAACTGTTGATGTACCTTTCCAGTGCTTGTGAAAAGTGCTTTTTGATGAAGTACCCCACTGTATATATATATATATTGAGAAATATCTAGTACATATAAAGACATGATGGTATAAAAACTATTCCATCTATTAGGATGCTACTAATGTTCGACGTACAAGAATGATATTTTAATGATCAACTGAATTATTTATGTTATTAAATAAATTTTCAAAATATAAGCAACACATGACTTCAGTGAAACTTGATAGATTTGTTTCTAAGCTTTTCTCATTTCCATTTGCTGAAAGTGGAATACTAAAGAGAATTTTTCTTTGATAGGAAGTTAGAATCAAGCTGATGACAGTGCTCCTACGTTTCATTTTGATTAAACGTTTTTTTCATTGAAGATAAACTTCATTCAATGATATATAATGCTAACTTGAGATTGTTGCAGAAGCCGCTTTCCACAGTATACATTAAACTGAACCATATTCTACGCCTAACACCAACTAAATGTTATAGCGATCGATTAATTTAAATAGAAGAATGAGGGAAATTACTGCATCACTTAAAAATTATTCATAATGTCGAAGTAACACAAGCATCTCCTAATGTGGAGGGCACGACCGTAGAATTGTACTACGGGCGTAACCTAATCGATTGTACTTGTGAAGTAGTAACATATGGGGAGAATAGACAATCATACCAGATTCCGCTGGATGCTAGTTCCAAGAAAATATAAATCGAGGCATTACTTGACTGATCATGTTTTGCAAATATACTTACAAGTGCTTCCCAACACTGAAGAAGATCATTTATGCATTTTTGAACATCTAACAATACTTTTAGAAATTCGATTCACACTTTCAAAGCTTTACGATAATGTTGAGATCTAATTAGAGATAATTGAACTGTTTTTTGTATTCACCGACTTCCCGTACATGAATATATCACATTTTCTCTTACGAAACATCAACCTAACCAGACAAAAGTAAGTGGTTTAATGATTGAAAGACTTTCTACTTATCATTTTTATACAATAATCTTCATAGGTCGCATCTTTATCAGATGGCAGGCAAACGGTTTGCTTGCTCTTCATTGAAGATGTACTATTTCTGTTTCAATCTTGATGATATAAGTTGAGATCTGCAGAGATTTGTTTTTCAATAGGGAACGTCCTATTGTACCAAAACAAAAACTAACTCTGCTTTATAAACCTTGACTAAACTAGAATAAGTAAATCCTCGTCGAACGAGAAAGTCGATCTTGAAAGTGTTGGAAAACCACATACAGGTTTGAATTCATTAGTTCACGAAACGTTTCGCTGAGTTTTTCAAAGAAAAGGCGTTATTTCCGAATAAATAATCTCTCTCATCGATATCTTTCGAGAGAAATTGAAGGCTTTAATCAGTCTCCAACCATCTTAGGATATTTCTGGTGTTTCTTGCAAATTGCACGTATTTTTTAATCTAGGTAATACAGCGCTAGCCAAAATATATACATAGGATGTGTAACATTTGAAGAGAAATCAATGAATTTAGATCAATGGCTCGCCTTCAATTATATGGAAGACATTTAACACCCATCACCTACTTAGTAGACAATAAGTGATATTGTCTGCTAGTTATTAGTAACAGTAGCGACAATAGAAGCATCCTGATTTCGTTAGTTTCTGGAATTTCTAGGCTTCTGACTTTAATAACGGTTGGATCATGCTAATTTTGATTTGATCTTTGAGTTGAGAAAATTCTTTATGGGTCATAATTTTTAGAATTCAGGTACATTTTCATCAAGATTATGAACGAGAGATTTTCAATGTATATGATCTGAATAAACTCACCCCTTGAATAGTTAACTCATAGTAAGGTTCAACGAATTTGACGCCAAAATAATTTGCGCTGCCATCATCCTTCTGTCTTGCTATTTTATGATATATTTCACGAAGTTCATCCCAATTAAGTTTCTTGATTTTACCAGAATGATCTTTCTGTAAGAGCCACTCTCTGACATTTGCGGAGTTTTTTACAGTTTGTTCATCGTATTTATTAATTGAGTCGTTTTTTTCGATGTCGCTCAATTTGTTATCGATAGCGAGCAAAAACGCGAGCAGGGTACGTTTACTAAAGTTCCAGTCATTCCTATCACGTGTTTGCTGAACAGTGGAAACAATAGAATTAATAGTTTCCTGAGTTAGAGATTCCAATGGTACGTAAACAGATAATGGATTAGGCATCGGTCGATACTTAATGTTGGGTTCCGTTGATACAGATAAAAATGATTGTGTATCGGATGTTGCATGAATGGGGTTAGCCAAATTTTCTAACTCAGCCATTTCGCTTTCAGAAAAAGATGTATGTCTTCGTCTAAAAATATGTCGTAGTGTAATAAATACGTTTTATTTCTAGCTACAACATAAAAATGATCTTTCGATAAGGGCTGCATAATGGCTACCAAGCAGAAGTTAGAATTCTGTAGACTTGTTCATATTAGGAAAAAATGTCGAATATAATCTCAAACCTAACACTGCTATTATAGTAGAATTCTATTATTGGCATAAAAAGACAAATTTGTAATACGAATATTAGAGTTCTCAATATTGGAAAAAAAATAAATTCAAATCAATAATTTAAAATAAACAGCAGAAATCAAATTGAATTCTATTAGTCGTAACAGACCAGAAAGTAGATGAGAATAGGATATAGTGTTATCTCTTGATCACTATCACCTACAAACTTACATTGTATACTATAAAATTCTACAGAGACTAAAGGAAACGAAAACAGAATTCTAGTATGATATAAGCAGCTTTTTCTTCAAAAAACTACGTAAGTTGATAGAATTCTCCTTGATAGACATCCTGTAACTGCTATTCTCGTTTCTTCCGACTTGAAAACAACTCAAACATACGGTGAAAAGAATTTACTCGTAGAATCGTTCTCTTCTATTTCTGAAGTAAATTGAGAAGGAAGAAAAGGTAGAAATATCATTCGTTGTTAAAGGCATTTATCACTGCCCTCTGTAGATATTTTTTTGAAGTCGGTTATACTTTATTTTTGAAAGCTTCACAATGCCATTCGTTCAATTTTGGTTTTCTGGTTGTATTGAAATTCTAAGATGAAAACTAGATTATAAATTTAATAAAGAATTACTATGACTACGAACAAGCCCATGTCACGACCAGTCGAGAATATTATCGCGAAGTTTCAAGCAGATTAGTGATAGAAGCATATGGTTACCCACAATTGATTGTCATCATATTAGTGCTCAAAAATTGAATTGCTTCCTAGAAAGATCTGTGTGGATCTCACTCAATCTTGTTTAAAAGTTAATCATTTTAGCAGAATAAATCTTTGAATATTTCGTTACTCAATATGCTATTATTTTTTTGATTCTGGACATAAACATGTATATCTCACTTGCAAACAGATTAACATTAATAATTGTATTCTTTCCAAAAAATAAATAGAACGCAAAGAAATTTTACCCTTGAAAAGCTGTTCTCTAAACATTTTTTTATAGAGAAATTAAATTTTCTGATTATAATTGTATGCTTTGATCATATACTCTATTGAAACCAATAGTGTCAACACAATTAATAGGTCTAGTACTTTTCTTTTTATTGAGCCTGCAGATTAGGGGTGCATCCGCATCCATGTCATTGCTCCGAAGATATCCACTACGACCTACACACCCACACCCCAATTCTAAATGATTTTAGATTGCTGAGATCGCACTCCATATTTGTTTGAATACATTCTATTAAAAACTTGCGCCTATTTTAGAGGTCAAGTTCAAAATGCGGTGTATAAAAAAAAGTTTGATCAGAAAAATATACTCATTTATTGTTGTTTACGAGTAATCAATTTTGATCCATGAACACTTTGTGAAAATCTTTGTTGAAAACATAGTTCTTAGCCGTGTAACATACTTAAACAAATCGATCTATTTAATGTGATTATATCAATTGAAAAACATCGGTGGCATTTATTTATTTTACAATCTGCTTCATCATCATAATAGACAAAAGATATGAAAGATTTATTATTGGTCATTCAGTTAAGATAACATCAACGTCAATCGTCATAAAATAGGATCTATCACATACAGCTAACCAAAATCGTGTTAATATAAAAAAACACCAAACAAGTCGTTCAAGTATGATTTATTTAAGATACGACAAAAACAATTGAAGAACAATGTAAGCAAGTTAATAATTTATTTTTATTTAATGAAGAAATAAAATGTGAAAAATTACATGGACTTTGGATACCTGTTTGTTGTCATTATCAATATGATCAACGATGGAGCATATTTAATTAATTGTAATCTAGAAGATAATATCTATCGTGATGCATGCACATATATTCAGAGTTTCAGCGATGCAAGGTTATGATAAACTAGAATGATTATTTTAATTTCCTGACTATGAACTCATTAAGATTGCTATTGCTTTATTCATCTGAAATTTCATTCAGATATTTTAGATTTGCAAATTTTGATATGATTGAAAAATGAATATTTTCTATTATTCATGAAGTAAAAAACAAAGCTCTCCGGAAATCAAATTTTCTAAATGATGGATAAAGCTATAGAATGCGTGAAAGTCAATTACCAATTTCCTAATGTATCTATTGGATAAATTCTATCGTTGTCAATTTTTCAATAATACTTTCCTTTTATTTATATCAATTAGATAATCTAAATATTAATTCTTTCTATTTTTAGGAATAATTGATTAAATTTTACTTCGACTAACCCAAAAGTAGTGAGAATGATACTGTAACTACGTTTGTCACAAGTGTATTCAAACCGCCGATAGAAAGTATAGAAACTACATGAAGGTGTGGGTCTTATCTTTTATGTCTCGTTTTCAAAAGATACCGACTTAGGAGAATGTTGGTGAGCTTTTTCACAAGAATGTCATTAACGTATTGTTTTATTACATAGAAAAGACAAAATCACAATGAGAAATTCTGAACACCTACTAGAATATCGCTTATTCTATTGATATAATTTGTTTTTATCTATGAATATCAGGATAAAAATTTTCGTGTCCAAGTCTCTGATTTCCATGAACTCTAGTACACACTATACAACGAGGAATAGATAATACAGTCTATTCTGCTCAAAATCTCAATCTAACCAGTTTTCAAGTTACTTGTAGTTGCTTCTCAAACGATGAAAATTTTGTGAATAATGTTTTGCCTTGTCTGTATTTCCGAAGGATAAGTGTTTATCTTTTGGGTAATAGAAAAAGTGGTTCAACTCATCTTGTTTTACATTAATTATCAAACTACTTTCCGCACTTTTAGACATCTGATTCATATCCCATGACTTTCTGTAGTGAGCTTCTCGAACCATTTAATAATGTGGATCCATTCAGATTCAATGTAGTAGATAGTAAAGCAAACCATTATCGGCATATCGTTTCCTTTTCTTTTCATTTTTTTCTCCTTTACATTCTCGATCTATTTACAATTTCATACTTCATTGTTAATGTGGACACTTATAATCGTTGTCATTCTATCACCAATATCAGATAAATACGACAATAATCGTACGGCCAGATTTCTCGTTTCGTCCTTACTCAAGTCTGTTTAGAAAGTAGGGATCTTATTGATTTTAATTGTTGACTGAAAACGAATGAAAAACTTGTAGATGGATATTCTGTGTCGGATCAATTTTTCCACAAGAAAAGAGCAACTGAGACTATTTCAAAATAACAGTCATTGATTTCAAGAAATGTAGACGTAAGCTTTCCAATGCAAAATTAGGAGTGAAGTAATGAAACATCAATAAAGTTCATTAGTAATCTTCTTCATCAACGTGTCTGGCTACTTTCTCTTACTCTCTCATGTTTCTCGTTCTATGCTTTCCTAAGAGAGATTTGGCACCGCTAAAGCCTAGTTAGCCGTACGACCATTTTGAATGATACAAAAATTCAAAGCTCCAAAAAACTCGAAATCATAAGTAAGAATTTAAACAAACACAAAAAAGAATCATTTTACCAAAAATAATCCATCAAGACAATCCAAAATTAATGGTCTTCGTGAATGGTTATCATTTCAGTTTTTTTCACTCAATCATCTGTTCAACTTTTTACTTTGTTGAGTGATAGTTTGCAAGAAATTCAGCACATTAGTGGGGTCTGTTGTTTCTGGTACTGTTGCAGTTGTTGTCTGGTGGAATTCATCATTCTAAAACATCTCTGATTTCATTATTCTTGTAATAAAAGCAGATGAATCGAATTATCATCATTCTCTTCTGATTGAAAACGAGTCCCTTTGTCGAAATTAATCTTTTCAATGTTTTAAAGACGCAAAATAATTTATGTTGACAGCTAAGGAATTCGTAACAGAAACAGTTATACTGACATTTGAATCTTTGCTATCCTATTTTGTGTAGTTGAGGCTCTTTTCTCTGAAAATATTGTTCAATGAATGATGGCAAATGCATCTATTGCTATTGCTTTTATATAAATGTCGAAATATGGGTGAACTTAGCCGTCAGCGGTAGGCAAAAACTTCGTTTATCCTTTCATCATGGGCTTTCTTTTAGCCAGTCGAAAATACTCATATTTAAATTCAATAGATCAAATTGGACTTAAAAACGTAGATTCATATCAGAGACTGAAACGGGATCGAAGACGAATTTTCGAAACTGTTCCGATTCGAATCTGAATGAAACATTTATCATTCGTTTCTTTCTCTGACTCGGATCTATTCATATATGATCTGGTTCACAACTTATGAAATAGAGAAGACCAGCCTTTGAAAAGTGATTATTAGATGAAACACCACGTCAAGGGAGTTTTAATGTTCGGCAAATTAAAAACCTTATACAGCTAAGGCTGTATAGTGACACAGTTGTTTGATGGTACAAATCTACAAACGTTTACCGATGCCAAACTCTTTTACTGGCAGCAGGATATAAAATCCAAGGGGGTGGCGGGGAATTGAGCAAAGTGATGACGGATACCGGAAAGAGAGGAAACACACAAGAGAGAAAACAGAGTGGTTAGCGGACACAAACTAAAGGGCAATAAGCGAATGGAAGATGAAAGACGCATTCCACACACTCTCTCTCCCCTCATCGACACTATCTATTTCCCGCCCTCTATTTGACCCCGTTTTACCTGAAGATAACTAATTTGTCTCAAGTTCAATATTTCCTTAGAAACTGATTTGTTGCAAAATCAAATTATCCAATGTAGGTCAATACCTATACCATATCCAATTAATAAGAATACGAATACGAATTGGTATTGTTATTGTGACTTCCGTACTCTGAATCACCTCATATTTCAACAGCCTTAAATTTATGCTGGAACTAAGTGAAGATTCATCTGTTCAGTCTACACGTATAGAGATTTTTAGAAATTAAAAAAACAACGAATAAAATAGTTGTACCATAAAGAAAGGAAAGGAATATGAATGTCGTTTTCAATTTTTTTGTGTATTTCATTTTGAGAATGAGATTTCACAATGCTTTTATATATTTTATCTGGTGGCACCATGATTTCTATCCACTGATAATTACTTAAGTATCTTACAAGAGAAATTTTATTGACTAATGAATTAGATGAAATTTATTTTATATTAGTTTTCGTATTTTGTTCATAAAACTCGTAATTCGTTCATCGATAGGCATGCGCCAACTCTATAAAGCTCTCGTGAAATATGAGCGATTTTCGATTTACGAAACTACCGGTTCCTTCGAGTTTCCAGGTTCTTCATAGCCAGTTTTGAAAAAGCCTAACACTGCTACTACCGGATTTTATAGAAATAAATGAAAGGATGCAAGTATTGAGGGGGGGGCGCAGATAAGATTCGTGAAACAACCGACAAACTCGCATCTTTTTGGATAGTTCTATAAAATCCGGTAGTAGCAGTATTCAACCTCGTCAAAACTAACTATGCAGGACCTAAAAAATGGTAGGGACAGGTAGTTTTGTGTATCGAAAATCAATCATTTTCACATAGACTATAAACGGAACTGGTGCATGCTGACTCATATATTCTTAAATGATGCCACTCACGTTAACGATGATTGTGCCTCTGCTTCGGCTGGTTGTCTATAAAAACTAATACGTCTAAGATTAACATGCAATTAAGAATAAAATATTTAAGAATGTTTTTTAAACAAAAACCATTTTATTTATTTTAAAGATGTTATCCTATCCTATCACCTTATAGTTGTGTGGCTGGTATCAGCGGCTTCAATGCTGTTCTAATTGGAAGTGTACTCGATCCGAACTAAAATCTAGCGGTTTTCTAAGAGTTAACAAACATTAATCCGTCGCAGTGCAAAGAAAGTTTCGATTGGAGAATCGCGGTTAACTGCCGGTTTTCAAGCGATTCAAGCTACATGGGATATTTCTACACATACTCCTACATCTGTATCTCTTCGACAATATGTAAAACGACTTCTCTGTTATTTTCTCCCCGTTTATTAATCTTAATATTGAGTACCGGTATAGAAAAACAACAGTTACAAAGTGAAGATTCAACCCAGTTTTTCAGCGTAAAAACGCTCCTAAAACTTGAAACTATGATCGTATCTCAAAGTTCGACAGCATAAAGTTGCAAACAAGCACTCACAGAAATAAGCAGATCTTGTAACATGGCCGCTATTTCTATGCCCAGTCTTCGCACTTCTTTATTCCGAAATTCAGCAGAAGCATTGTGTTCTTAAATTAAAATGAACGAATATCATTGGTTTACTTTTCGCTGCAAAATTTTCTCGAATAGCTGATTTGGGAAAAAATAGGTTAAAAAATGAAAGAACAAGCACGAAAAGAACAAATCATCGAAATCATGCACGCGTAACAATAGAATTCAGGCTTCAATTCAATTATGTGCATTGAGAGAAAAAGAATATTGTTAAAACAAATATTTTATCACAACAAAGGATTATAAAAAAATCAACTTTTCTAAGCCAGCCCATGATCTACCGAGCATATCAACATCAATGGCTTGGCCAACCATACAGTAGACTTGCTCATTGACTGTGTACGCTATTTGTTGGTTAGCTCAGTGCTGACAACTTTTTTCTATTTGATGGAGTGCGCCTTTCAACACATCGGTGGACGAAAGAAAGTATTCAATTTTATATCAGCACTACAATAAGAATCGATGAAAAACTGAAACTTCTATTTACACACAACGGACGCATACACATGCAACAGTGACTGCTCGATTATTTCTATTCAATTTCAATCTTGCATTTTTTATCCGATCTTTAGTATATAACGGGTGGTCGGAAAGTTTTGGCACAAAATGTTTGTTTATTTTTGGTCCACTCGAAAATATTTCAGACGAGTCGAAATCAATGGGTTAGAAGCAGAATTTCGTGTTCTTTCAGAATATGAATTTAGAAATTTTGTGTCGGCTTTTGTTCGAGAGAAGTAAGGGAATCTTTGAAAGACCTGAAAAATTAGTTTGGACGGAACATGTGAGCCGAAGTTCCTGGGCACAATGTTTATTCATTTTAGCCTACTTAAAAGTATTTCAAACAAATCAAATGCATAAGTTAGAACCAGAATTTTGTCCTGTTTCTGAATATGGGTTTAGGCATTTTGTATCTATTTTTTGTTCAATAGCAGTGAAGAAATCTTTGAAAAGCCTTAGAAATTAATTTGGACGATGCATAAACAACTTTTTTCAAAAGTTTAGTTACCATTTCTGAAATTGCTAAACGTTATCGGACACGATAGTTTTGTAGAGCGGACACCTATCTACAAAATGTGATAGTGAATTAAGTTGTAACTTTTACACAAGTGAAGTTGTATGTTTTTTGTTAGGAACTCCTTTTGTGAAAAACACCTTGTGGTCAAAAAGTCAATTTCTCAAAAATGAGGGTAGAGGAAAAACAAAAATTCAGATATCTTGTCTAACAACCAAACAGAACTCCAATAGTACATTTTGTAAGGCAAATTTTTCTCCACTAACTGACAGAGTCATAAAGGTTCCAACCTTTAGTTTCGAATTACAATAGTTAAAATATAAAAAACTACGAAAAACTTTTCCGTCCAAACTAATTTTTCAGGTCTTTCAAAGATTCCCTTACTTCTCTCGAACAAAAGCCGACACAAAATTTCTAAATTCATATTCTGAAAGAACACGAAATTCTGCTTCTAACCCATAGATTTCGACTCGTCTGAAATATTTTCGAGTGGACCAAAAATAAACAAACATTTTGTGTCAAAACTTTCCGACCACCCGTTATATCATCAGCACAAATCGTAGGCAATTCTAAAAGACATACAATTATTTTGTTTCATTATTTCCATATTCATTCGAACTTAGCACTTGGCGATATTTGTTTCCTGGTTTTAACCGCATATTCCTATACATGAATCATGAAAAAGAAACTAAAAGCAAGCATTTCCCATTCATTGAAAAAATGGTCTTTTAATAAAAAAATATCCATCGTGCTAAGTCATAGATCAGAATTTTCACATAGAACATTCATCACATGAACCATCGTCTACTGAAACATACCTTTGGTATGAGTTCAGAAACAAACAAATGTCGAACGATAGATTTTATAGTTTTATCTCTTCAATATCGACATTGATCTTACAATTGTTGCAGCATTGAAGCCGGAACAAAAATATATACTAATCACTTCTTCTGATGATTTTTTAATCTGAAAACTACATCTTCGCACTAGACAAAGCACAATTACTTCTACTTTTGTCGATCAAGAATACCAAGAATATAGTGACGCGTGCATAATACAGCGTAACTAGTTCAGAATTGTCGAGGTAACGTATAAAAACCTTCGTGAGAATTAGTCATTCTATAATAAGCACGTCGAAGAAAATCAGCAGGTGTCACAGGATGAATTTTGCTCAATTTCTTTTGTACTTGTGCTTTGGTTAAACTGGTGAATAATCCGGCACCCATTATTGCATGAATCGCTGATTGAGCTTTTGGTTTAGCTTTTTCAAATATATTCATAACATAGTTTTGATAAGGTTTTCTTGGATGTTGTTCTCGTGAAATAATTTCTTGTTTGTCAGATGTATAACTTGGTTAAATAGCTTCTTTCAATAATGGACGTATATTATCCAGCCATTCAATTAAACCTAATTTCGATGACATTGTATGATCTTGTAAGATCAGACGAAAAATCGTATGTAAATCGTAGTCTCTGAGATCTTGCATCAGATCAGACATTCAGATTCTTGAAAGATCATACACATTTATAAGATCTTTCCACAATCTGACTGTGAGATCTGATGCAAGATCTCAGAGACGACGATTTTTTGTCAGATTCTTGCCAGATTTCACCCATATTCCAAGATCTTGTATGTTGTTCATAAGATCTTGTGTCAGAGTTTTCCACCTGGGGAATGTCTTCTGCTAATCGTTTTCGAAAAGCCGGCTTCCTGGATCTGATAAGTTGTTGATCAAGTCATATTTGAACAGATAAGAATGATAGAGACTGGAAAGAATGATAAAAGTTCAATTCGATTCCCCTACTTTTCAAAATCTGTTTGCTATTCGATTACAATCTCTGCTCCGAATGCATTTTTTTGTGCGATTTTATTCGTTCAATCTAACTATGAGTATTTATGACTGGTTAAAAGAAAGACCATTGTTCATAGGGTAAACGGAGCCATTGTCTTCCGTCGACGTTTAAGATCATCTTTGTTCAGTATACATATAAATGCAAGAGCGATGAATTTATTTCTCATTATTCATTGATCACAATGTGTCGCGAAAAGAGCCTCAGTAGCTACTCCACAGATGATGAAAGCGATTCGCATGTGAGTATTTTCGTTTTGTTTCAATAACATAGTTTAGTGAACAGCATGCTATTCTGTTTTGAAAACATTGAAACTTTAATTGTTGCCTATCAATGAAATTACAATTGTTTTAGGATAACAACCAAGGTGCTGCAACAACAACAGTTGCACCAACACTGGACGATGTTATCCACTTGCTGAGTCAATTGGCGCAACAGGCGCAAATTCTCTCCACAAAAATGGAAAATGTGGAAAAACGCCTTCAAATTTTGGAAAAAAAACAATAACTTTTGTCCAAACTCATCAGGGTGATAGTTTTTGTTTTCATCCTGATGAGGTTTTTTTAATAAAATTTTTTTTCGTTCATCAAATCGTTCCAAATTATCAAAGTATCGGTTCAAGACGTAGAACTCGCATCTATATTTCGTTTTTATTCGTATGTTTCTACATGTGCAGGTAGCGTATTTGAAGAAATAGTTTTTCTCAATCAATCATGAAAACAATAGACTTCTGATAGTGAGAAGATCACCAAGTAAAAAAAAACATTGAATTAACTTAACATAACGATGCTTGGTATTAGAATAAAATGGGAGTAATCATCAATCGGCTAAATTGAAATTTTATTCCTGTCATTTCTTTTCGGGAACATTTATTTCAATTTTATGAAAAGTAATTCGACGTCGCGTCTATATTGTATCAACATATTACCGTTTTGAAATGAATATACATATAGTATTGGACCTGTCTGTGAAGCGATTCTAGGTGTATTTACATCCACACAAATGTACAATCACGTAGAGAATGGTTTTTCGAATGATAGCAGATACTGATACGCTTTCCCTTTACATCGGCATCTACCCTTAGAAAACATAGAAAATTAAAAACATGTTTCACATAATTTGGCTTTCGTGGTTGCAAACGTAGCTAATAATTAACTTGAACACTTACTACCTGAGGACAATTCTTAGCATGGACTATACTAAATACTGCTCGTTCTATTGTTTGCAGTAGAGCTCATTCCAATTAGACACTTGTGGACGATCATATCATCTTGAGATTTACAGATGTAAATAACTACTGGCAATAGAATACGAGATATTCTAGAAGTGCAGAATTATTCATTACGCTTTTGTATTTCTATAAAATAAAAAGTAAGTCACTGACATTCTTGTCAAAATCTTCACCGAAATTTGTATTCCTGAATTTCGTTTCAAAATGTCAGAAAAAAATCAGGAGATATTTTTTCCTGACTATTTTTGTTTGATACAGTGAAAGATGAGTTATTTCCATTGACATAAATTGTGTGCTATCAATCAATCGTGTTTTTTCTTATTTCATCGAAACAGAAAAAATAAACTCTTTCATTGAAAATTTTGAAAAAAAAACTGGATGCTATTAGCTCTCCAGAAAACGCGTCCTAACTACGGCCACATTTTTTTATGCTTCAGAAGCTCATATATCTGAAGCACTCGGTTTTGCTTCGGGCCTACCAGCTTGTGGTGAAAACGGCCCGAGCGTGTATCATTTTATATTGAATATCATTTCGTATTGAAAATTCATCGAAATTGCGCAATAACATATCCGTCGACGGATATGTTCATTGTTCTATTAGTTCACATCACGATATCTAAACATACATGTGCATGTGCGTGTCTTGTCGTTCTTTTATTTACTTTTGTTATTTTATTCGATTAAATACAACGTTAGTACTTTCATGTATTTATAACAAAAAGAAAAAACACACACACATACACTTCTTTTAATTATCTTTTTTTCTTTCAACATGAGATAAAAAGCTCATTTGGAAAACAATCGAAAACGGTGTGCTATTTCTGTAATTTTGTTTGTGTTCATTGATGATATTTATCACCCACACCAATAGTAACTTTCTTTTGCGCACTGGCAAGAAAATCACTATGTTCTTGAAATGGTGTCTTTTTGTATGGATTGTCTTTCCATAAATCAGGTGTCAAATATGAATAGGTCATTGCCATCGCTGCATAAGTTGCTTTAGCTAAAATATAATTGAGCTTTCGAAATAGAATCAATCGTCATTGAACAAATAAAAGTTACACATACCGAAGTTGCCAAGTGTTGCGGTACATCCTTTAGCTGCTGTCCAACAATCTTGAATACCAGCCATTTGAAGAAGTTTCTTTGGTACAGGGGCACAAACAAGACTTGTTCCACGAGGTGCTGGAATTAAACGTACAAGTACACTACCGCAAGAGCCTGTTACCTATGAAGTGAAAAATCAATTCTAAACAAGTTCATTTTCTATTCTACAGTCTTGAGTTCATACTTTGCATGGTACGGTGTGTGGCAAACCAATTTTGTTACCCCAGTAGCCTCGTCGCACAGGAATAACTGAAAGTTTAGCTAGAATAATTGCCCCACGAATAGCTGTTGCTACTTCTTTTGAACATTTAACACCGAGACCAATATGTCCTTTACCATCACCAACAACAACAATAGCTTTGAAACGAGTACGTTGACCAGCTCGAGTTTGTTTCTGTACGGGCATGATCTTAAGTACTTCATCTTTAAGATCAGGTAATAGACGATCGATTATGTCAGCTTCCTAAATAGAAAATTCGTGTCAAAGTAGAAAAAATCAATATATAGCATGAATAACTAACTTTGATGGGTAATGAGAATAGATAGATTTCTTCGAGTGAATGAATTTTTCCATCATTAACTAATCGACCTAGTTTAGTAACAGGTACCCAAGCTTTGCTGGAATCATCTTTTTGACGTTGACCACGGCGACCACGTCCTCGACCACGACCTTAAAAATAAGTTTCTATGAAACTGATTTGAAACGAAAGTTCAAACATACTGTCGCCACGACCACCACGACCTATATGTACATTAAAATAAAGTTTTATGGAAACGATAGAAAAGAGAATTTTCTTTTACCTCCTTCGCCACGACCACGACCACCTTCACGTCCTAGAATTTTTATGAAATAAACCATGATGAGAAAGTTGTTTATGCTCTTATGTTACCTCCTCTTGTACCAAAGCCACCTCGAGTTCCGCCACGTTCTGCCATATTTGGATCTTGAAATATAGAATTATCTGAAATCAAATCAAAATTTTTTCATTTCGTACGATTTCATGCGTGAGAAGAAAACGATATGTTCTCGACAATAATTCAATCTAAGTTTTAGAAAAACAAACAAGAAAATGACGATGATATATTGATTTTATTATTCTGGCCGTGTCTTAAATGAACATAAGATAACATTTATCAATGTTTACAAATGCAAACGGGTTTTTACATTTTAATTCTTTTGTTGTCAACCTTTCAGTCTTCACTATCCATAAGAAAGGATAATAAGAACAGAGTACTATTGACTTTTTCCTTGTTTTTTCCTATTCCTGTTTTCGATTATTCGTGTTCAACACATTAAATTGCTTGACACAGCCTAATCGACAGGAATATTGTTTTTGTTAAAAAATTCATTTTTGTATGAATATTTGACAAGGTAAAAACTTTTGTTTCTTTAGTTTTCTCTTACACAGAGAAGAAGAAAAACGAGATTCTTTTTTTTCTTTTCATCTTCATGCTATTTATATATATTTATGTCTGACAAGTCCGTATCTTAGCAACCGAGTAAACAGTCAAACAGCTCTTTTTTTCACAACATCTACCGAAAAAAAAAATAGTCATACATAAAATAATCGATTAAGGGAATAGCTTTTTATATTAGAAATTAAATAACAAGAAAAAAATGTTATACATGCCAGCAACAACATTATCCACCCCGTTCATTCTTCAAGAAACTTCCACCGTGCCCTTACAAACTACAACACGTTATTATATGTTACCATCACTAACAACGACAACAACAACAACACTTACTCCAACATTCTCAGTTCTTAGTCCAACATTAGTTTATCCAACATATGCTTTACTCAGTAGACCTGTGGAAAGAATTGATACTGAAAAATCTCAAAACCGTGAGGGTATTTGTTCAAAGGCATTGAGTTAAAAAATAACAATTTCTATTTTTCTACTACTTAGTTACACAACATGTCGTACATCATCATCCTCCTCAATGCTCCGTAAAACAATGTTCTGGTTGTTGTGAATTATGCTGTCCGTGGTTGCAAGGATCCCGATCTAGGTCACGTTCGCGCTCACTTTCACCACCACCACCACCAGCACGTGTTCAAGAAAGACACTCGCGTCGTGATGAATACGATCGCTTAAATTCTAATTCTAAACATGAAACAGTCGATGAAAAAATTGATCGCATTCGACGTGAATTAAATATGACTTCATTATCTTCACGTGATAAATCAACAGAAACAATTGATTACTATCATCCGCCTAAAACCATAAAACCATCGGTAACTATTCAAGAACATATTCCATATAAACAACACTATGATCCACCGAAACCACGTTCATTATCACGATCCCGTAGTGCTTCATTGCACAGGTCAATATAGAATCAATTATACAAAAGTCAAAAACAAACATAACTCTCTCGCTTTGTTTATAATTTCAATTTAGACGATCATCATCACCATTACCACCACGTGAACCATGGCGTACAACAAATCAAAATGATTATCCATGGCGTGATGCACATTTACCTGCATATCGTGAAGCAACGTTGAATCGTTCACAAACACCGATTCGAGACTCATCAACAAATTCCGATGATAATCATCATATCTGTCGACCGAAATCTGAAGTTGAATCTCATAAATATTACAAACCAACAACGGGTAAACATCCTACTACTGAAGTCTATCAAACATCATCATATGATACAAAACATATGCATTCGTTCTATTCCGATATTCCAATAACATCAAAAGAAATCGATTTTTCTTCATATGGAAATGGTACCGATTGTCTACATATTATGCCAAAACATGGTGGTTCTTATAACCCACCATACTTAAAAATTCTTAATGCACCTGTGACATATCTTCATTGACAATCGACAATTATAGTTAACATTATTTTTTTGCTTGCTTTTCTTTTTCAGTACATCGTATGGTCTTCATTCGAGTTATTTTTGCAACAAATTTAAAAGAAAATAAACAGATTTTCGTTTCTAAGAAAGATACTGTCAAAGATTCAAGTCCTCTTAGATGTGTAAGTATATCGGGGACAATTGCCACTACGGAAACGGTCACTAAACAAGTGATGATTGTCACCTAAATGTTACTTCAAAACAACTATGCCTCTATGTACTCGGCACAATAACTCTAGATAATATCTTCCAACGATTTAATTGAATTGATTCTCAAAATAAAAACAAAAGATGCATAATCTTACCAAAAGCAAACTATCGATGAACTTCTATCGAGATTTATAAATCTAAAATGAAAAAAGAAACCATACTCGATAAATATGTTCTTAATTTTGATTTGTTCTTCTTTGATACATATACATGCAAACTGCAGAATGAAATATAAACTATGAAAAAAGAAGAACAACCGAAATGAAAAAAAATTGTTCTTATGTCATTAAACTTATTAGCCAACAATAAGCGACCAAACATAGAAATATATCTATATGTACACACACACTCACATATATGTATATGGAGAATGAAATAAAAGCATAGGAAATAAATTAACACGAATAAGTAAAGTAAAAACTGTTTTAAGATTATTAGACATACATAAGAAAAAAACGAGAGAAGAGACAAAAGAAAGATTATTGCAGAACAATAGACAGAAAGGTACATAGAAATCATTCATTCATAATAAAAGATCTTAAAGATCTGACAAAAAGACAAAGAAGCGAGTGTAAGATGGTAGCAATGCAAGGACGAAGACAGTGACGAACAAGGAATGTAATGATTTTTTTAAATAAAATCATTGAGCAAATAGAAAACAACAAAAAAGAATGCATTCTAGTACTAAGAAATAATCAGTAGAGATTTTCGTGGTGAATGAGTAAATTCAACACTAGCTGAACGTCGTAATGAAATAAGTGGAACTAGTGACTGTTGTTGTGATGAGATTTGATGAGAATTTGGCATTAATTGAGTTGTATTTGACTGATTTTTCGATGATGATAATGGTTGCTGTAGACGATTATTAACTAATGATAATGCTTCAAGTTTAATTGCTTTTTCTTTGGTTAATAATTCATCTGGAAATGATATTTTATTTTCTTTAGCTAATTGACGTAAATCAAAATAATATTTAGCATATATAGACGAACCAACATTAACATTAAATTGAAGTAACTGTACATATTCTCGTTCTAATTCATTCCTAGATAATAAAAAAGAACAGTTCGTTTCATGTTCGTAGTATTATTTATTTTTCCCATTGACTTACATTTCACTAACAGTGATATCTCGAAGAATTTGACAAAAATCAACGTTCCACACTGCCTGATCATCCCATACTTTTGATGCTAACATGACTGCACCTTAAAACAAACGTTAGTTGTTGTTTTTTTTTGAAATATGAAAGAAAGAAATTACAACAAACCAAGTACTAATCGTTTCCAATTCGATGGACATAGATCAAGTTCACCATAACTTAATACACGTTCCAGATAAACCTAAATTAACACACATTATTTAATTAAACTATACACTATACTTTTGAATAGCATATGCTTAAGTTAATCACAGTAGAAAAACAAACAGCAAAGTTCGTTTAGAAGTTTCTATGAAATGTCGAAGTACTTGTAGAGATGGTAATACAACATATTTTTTTCGAAGAAATTTATGCATACAGATATCCAGTGGAACATCCTAGAAAATATCCACTGACAACGGGTTTGATAGAAAATGCCAAGATCGAAAGTTTTCGCTGCCGGTAACTCATCTATTCTAGCAATAGCCAAAACCAGTTCAAAGGAATAAACGTATGTTTACACTAGACATTCTATTATATTTCTTCGATATTTTAATCTTCTACATTTTCTGTTAACTCCACTTACAATTATGCTGTAAGTCAAGAATTTTGGACACATTCAAGTTAAATTAATGATGTCTCTATTGAATTGAAAATATACGAGTTCTTTAAAACGAATCGAAATGTTAACGATAGAATTCGATCGAGTAAAATTTACGATGTAATGTTAACTAAGTTTTAGTTAAATGATTTAACTTAAATCATTGCGCTATAGATATCATTCTGTCATCGAATGTTTTTTACTTAGCTGTAAATCATACACGCTAAAACAGAGAAGAAACTTCGAACGATTCAATTGTAAACTCTATGAAATTCGAATCGCTTATTATAGATGCGCCATATTTTGAATTGTATAGGAAAATCTTTCATTCGATTTGAATATTTCCAATATCCTAAACTTACATAACGCACACACATCTCCGTTGTCTTTAAGAAAAGTAAATTTAGAATGAATGAGAATAAGTCACAAACGGTCATAAAGCTATGACCGAAAAAATATTATTTTAGCTGTACTTATTGTATTGAAACATTCGTCTAATGACGAAGAACTTTTTTCATAGCGTTCCTATTAGTAGTAAAACAGCATTATTGTTTCGCTTATTTCTATCATCCGAGTAAAATTCTGTTTTTTGATTTGTTGTAACTGTATGATTGTTCGAAAGAACTCAATAGATTAATTCAAAGTTTTGAATTAAAACGAAGAAATAATTTAATTTTTAAGTCTATTATTAATAATTTACTTTCATGTAGAATGTTACAAATGACATGTTCCGTTTGCTGATGAAACTTTGTCTACGCAGAAATAATAATTTGAATTATTAAAATATGAGATAAATACCCGACAGTAAACTGCCGACAAGACAATCAGGTCATTCTCTTTCAAATTGACATTGAAGAAAATAGAGAACATCATCTGAATTTTCATCTCTTTTAACTAATAATTTTCGAAGTTCTATTCGAATCTTGATGTTTATTTCTATTGGGAAATCAAATATTAATCGACAAACTTATATTGATGAAACTAAAATGATGACTTCTAATGATAATTCATGTGTTACTGTAGATCACGCACTTCATTCGTTCCATTCAAGTACAACAAAAAAGATTCACACATGAAAGTAGTCGCTCACATAGAATATAAAATGTTGATATCTACTTACTCTCAACTACTTATGACTTAGACTTTGATGTAATTTGCAATTGGTTGAAAACAAAAGACAAGAAATTTATTAATATTGTTTTTAATATCGTAATGAGATTGTATCACAAGCAGTCTTTCGAATTGAAAATATACGGAAACCTTTTTTTATTAGTTTCCGACGAGAGGGGAAATCTTTTGTAACTATGGCATTCATCATAAGCCTATAGACAATCTAAATAAACTATCTCTTGTGTATCTGTCAATGAAATTAGAAAACATATAGTTTATATAGGAAAGATTTTATACATCAATATTTACCAATGTAACTATGGCACATTCAGCAGTTAATTGGGCAGCAGTAAAAAGAATTCTCATAAATCGATAAATTGTTTTTTGTTCAGGTATTTGATGATCATAATCATCTGGTATGAGATCTTTCTATAAAATTTTAAAAAAATAATAAAATTAATTATTTCATAGAAAATTTGAATTTCAATGTAACATACAGTTAATGGATGAAGTTTTTCATCGAATATATTCATTGTTTTATTTGACTTTCGGTGTACTATATGTGAATGTATAGCTATACTAACACATTTAATCATGGCTTTCCAATTCGGTTGTGAAACAGTCGAATCATCAACATAGATTGTTGAACATGAATTCGAATGTTTTTGTAATATATTAGCTAAATCACGTTGATAATATGTTCGATTAGATGATATGGATGCTGCAGATTTTATCGGTCGACGAGATGATTTATCGTTTATTGATGGAATTGGATTAGCATTTACAATTTTCGATATTGGTTGTTGTTGTACAGAATCTTTCGTTTGTTCTATAGTTAATGAAGATATTTTACAAAAAAAAAGAATTAGAAATTTGCATGGATTGACTAACGTAGCATCGATGCAAAATAGGTTGATGTTGTCGGATTATCAGACGGTGCAAGTTCCACTTCAGCATCTAAAATATGAAAAGACAAATTGCTTTTTTTATAAATAGAACCAAGCCGGTAGTTGATATATGATATTCATCTATGCTTTCTTTGAGAAGAATAGTACACGTGTTGAATCGAATAAGTTTATTCTCAAAGTTAAAACTAAATCTAAATCAACGAATCAGCTAAATTGGAAATTTTCTTATTCAGACTATTAAAATATCGTACGAATGAAAATTTTCAACCACCAATCGTATTTGTTGAACGATATTTTCAATAGAAAATAATCTTAAATATAAATTACTCTGCACAATCGAATCTCACATTTGTTGCAAGATATTTGTTATTTACGCTGAAGCAAATATGTTCAGACTTCTTTCTATATAACATAATTCATTATTGAAATCTATTTCAAAAATACAAAGTTAGAAACTTACGATTTCCATATATTTCTGAAACATGAATTTTATTATCGTACGATGTCGGTGAATTATCTTTATCATTGTAAGGATAATTGGTATTGTCGCCAATACGAGTTTCTCCAAAATCACTACTGCTAAAATAAATATGAAAAAGTAAAAGTAAAATGTGTTTTTTTTTCTTTTATCGCTTTAATTTACTTGTATTTCTTCACTGTTCTCCGACAACATGGACAGCAAAGACTGGCGATGACACCCATTGATGAGCATTTTATTTGTTATAGATATGCTCAGAGGCCATATTCAGACTTTATATTGTTATTTTTAGAATAATATAAGAGTAAATATGTCCACTGGATGTTAGTATGACTCAGATAGCGATGGTGGATTGTTGAAATAGAAGAGATCCTCTCAGGGATTTAAATAAAAACATTTATGACATAAATTTATCTATACAAATTTATTTCAATGAAAATAGTTTTTTCGAAACATTCTTTTTATTCATATTGTAAAACAATTAATTCATTTAGTTATAGATGTCGTTGAGTAAACAGAAAAAAAATCGAGATTTAACTTTCGATAAAATTTTTATGCAAGAAAATGTATGAAATTAATTTTTTTTTCGAATTATGACTTAAATTTACATAAAAATATGATTGATGCATTAGTTCTTAGTAAATCTAATCAATATGACCTTGAGCAATAGAAATAAGGGAAGAGGAAGAAAAAAAAAGTCTGTACGAGTTACTTCGCTTATCAAATTCGATCATATCGAGTTTTTTTTTCTTTTACACTATTTCGAGGGCATCTTTATTTCGCTTTTTCTCTCATTTGTACTTTAATTGTTTTCTTTCACTTTTGTTACTAAAGCTTTTTGTTGAGGTTTCAGATCCGTTAAATACAATACAATCAATCATGCACTTAACACTTGTTGTTCTACTTGTATTGAGTAAGTTCTGCAATGTTTTATCAACTTCACTTAACTATGAATCTACTATTTAGTTCCATCAATAACAACTTTAAAATGTTATGTATGCAATTCGAATGAAACTCCTGATTGTAACAATGGAGCTGAATTGAGTAAATTCGAAACTCAATGTCCTCAAACTGTCGATCCGTATTGTCGTACAATAACTCAAACAAGTGATGAAAATATATAAAGCGACTCGGTTTTAACAATGGCTAATTTTTGTTTTTTGTACTCTTTTGTAGTTGATAAAGAAAAGAGTGTCGTGCGATCATGTGGTTCAAAAGCTTCATTAAAAACTTGCTATAAAACTGCTGGTATCAATAATGTAAGAACTTGATTTCGTTAAAATTAATCATTCATAATAATAATTTAAAATAAATTAGGCTAATGTTTGTTCATGTAATACGGATCTTTGTAATCATGCATCGAGTTTCAATCGCCAACAACAAATAATGACGATCCTTTCATCAATTATTATCGCTGCAATAACAATGAGCATGATTCGTTAAGAATGAAACAATAGATTATTTTTTACACTTTGGTATTCAACCTAAGTCAATCGTTTAACCCTTACTTTAGTTTTCTTCGAATAATAATAATCAAAAATTTGTATTCGCGTGTGTTAGTCAATTTTCAATCATCTATTTTTTTCTCTTCTTGTCTTCCCTCATAATACTGATCTGACATTTTTGTCTATATTGTAGAACCTATGTAATGCTTTCTGTTTTCATATTTGTATCATCGTTTATCCCGATAGTATAGAAGATTAAAGACATCAATGAAAGCATTGATAGAATGACTTATCATTTTATACAACATAAAAAGCAATAAATGTTAAATGAAATTTTCATAAAAATCAATTCTATTCACAGTCCTAATCATTTTAAAAGTACAAACGTATACTTTTTATCTGATTGAAACAATACACTGCTACTGATAAGTTTGTTTTCATTCATAACAATCTAATTTTTCAACCATACAAACAAGAACGTAATACTATTCGAATGAAATTTCAGACAAAAAACAAGCCTTGAATATTTTTTTTTCTCAACAAACTGATTTAGATCATTTTCTAGCATAGTTTTACAATTGATTTCAATGTAAAATTACCTTGTAAAATGATCTACAATATTCATTTTCATGGTTAGTAAAATATTCAACGAGAGTCATAAACAACGAAGTGTGACGGTACGTACTACACAAATCGTTGGATACAGTATAAAACAAATTCTATTGTGATTGAACCCTGCGTTTATTACGATGATTCAAGGGATTTTAAAAAAAACACACGTAAAATTTTTATGTATGAATAAATCTTTGTATTAAATTCAAACAAAAAAAATTTATCGCGACGACGAGATAAGAAGCAGTAAATATAAAGTAATAAATTTTAAGATAGTAACGATTAACAATGACAACAGATCGATAATCTAATATTATGATCTTGCTTTGTATAGTAAAATAGTCAAATCGCATTATTATTATAATTTTTCTTCTATGACTACAAGATTAAAAATGTTTAGTTTTATCAGATTAAAACAAGAACAATATCAATCGGGATATTCTTTGTGAAATATACATTTGATAATTTTCAAACTATACTTCATCCATCTTTTTCTTTCATGCTAGGTTATTGATATAGTACAATAAGATATCATAATATAATATTTCTAATAGTCTACTAAACATTATTTTCAAATAAGGAAGAAATTTTAAAAAAAATCAGTTATGAAATATATACATGTATCTATCAATAAAGCAATGTTTTTTTTTTAATCCTATTATTTCAACATTAAACAAAGAAAAATATCAACAGTAACAATTATGTCACCTCTTTCACGATAGATTAAAAAAACAACAAACGTTAACTGCCATACACATGCAAAGAAAAATGAAAAAAAGACACAGCCTGAGAGTTAAAAATAAACAATTATGAAAAGGAATGCATTCTCATTATTGTATAGCATAGATATTAAATGTACAGAGATTTACAATGAACATCAATATGATTCTATAAAGTTTGTTTTCAATGATATTTTTACTTCAAAATTTAAAAGAATATGTAACAAGTATTAAACACGACTATAAACACTTTTCATCATATTAGCTATGTTTCCATGGGAGAAGAATTTTCGACGAGCTCGGCAATGATCCAAGGATTATTTTTTTAAAATCTACGATGTCATATTGTGGAATATTCAACGATTGACGTATGTAATTTACGTTTAGTAAATATACAGCGTACACTGAAGTCTAAATATGAATATTTCACATTGATCCTAATGATCTTGATATTTTATCCGGAGTACTGGCGGAATCAGGAGGGGGCTCTGAAAATATTCGAGTTTCTTCCGGCATTAACTTATTGGCATTACTGAGTAGTTACTGAAATTGAGCCCCCCACCCCCACCCCCACTCTGTTCAGAATCATTTTCTGGCTCCCTTGCTGATGCAAAGGTAAGAAGTGTCTAATTGGTACTAGTAAAATAGAATTTACGAGATTTTGTTCGGAAAAAAAGAGTGTAAATTATCAAGACGAAATAGAGCATTGCTTCGAATCAAACGAGTATTGATGCAATGCTTTTTTATTCATCTTGATAGCTATTCTGATGTACGTTTTTTATTTGATTTCTACTGCTAGCTCATAAGTCAGATCGATTACAATCTACTTTGATTCTATATATAAATATATAATCGATGTTCTCGAGCTTCTTAGTTGGACGAGAGGTGAATTTAAAAGTATTGAAAACAAATCGTATTAAAATCATTTTGATACCCACTGAATATACAACTATATTTATGTATATATGAAAGACGAACATGAAATATTTTATTCTCTCAAGATTCACTTTTAATTGTTGAATATGGATGAAAATCATGACGTCGTTGTTGTGATTGACGTATTTTTCCTCCATTATTATTCATGATTGTCGAATTCGCTCGATACGTATGTGTACTAGCGTGCACTTTTAAATTTCCTTTTGTTGTAAATGCTCGACCACAAATCTAAACGATAGATTCATTTTGAAAGACAATGAAATTCCTAGATATACTTTGTTTTTTTTGTATCTCACTTCACATTTATATGGTTTTTCTCCTGTATGTGTACGATTATGTATTTGTAAAGCCGATGCAGATGAAAAACATTTCGAACAAATATTACAAATATGTTGCGAATTCGATGATGATCGTCGCAAATGATTTGTTTCATCAGGCATAGTTTGATTGTCTTTTTTCTCATCATTTATTAATGAATGAAAAGTTTTCTTTTGATTTAATGCTGCTGCAGCAGCTAGATATGGAAAAAATTGTGTATTAAATAAAGAGAATGATGGCATGTTAACAAGTTGTTGATCATCATCATTATCATTATTCTAATTAAAAATCATAAGAAAATAGAGAATAATTTCATTAACATAAATATAAAACCTGTGATTCATCATCGGAATCGATCATAGTTGAATTATCTTCTAATAAAGAATTGTTTTCATTCGATGAACGATGTATATTCATGTGTGTTTTAAGATTTCCTTTGGTTGAAAATGCTCGTGAACATATTCGACATCGAAATGGACGTTCACCTGTATGTGTACGATAGTGCATCTTAAGTGCACTTTGACATGATAATATACGTTTACAAACAACACATTCATTTGTATCGGTTTTATTTGTTGTACGTTCAAGTTTTTCGATCATATCTTTTAACTAAATTTGTATTTAACATATATATATATTTATTTATTATTTATTTTCTATAAATGAATAACCTTTGACATATGAGGATTTTCTGGTTCACCTTCATGTGATTCCATTTGAAATTCAATGCATGTTGTTGATTGTTCTTCATCGGATTTTATTGATGTTGATGATAGATCAAGTGGAGAATTATATTCTTCTTCATCTGATGGTACTACTTTAAGACAAAAATATTTGCTATGTTATAGACGAAACAAAAAAAAACGACATCTTCTGCTTCATGTTTTACCATCTTGTTTTTGTTGATAAGATTTTAATTGTTCTTGAAATCGTTTAATCATAAATTTTTGTAAACTTTGTTGTTTTTGTATAGCAACTAATTGTAATTGTAATTTATTCAATTCAGAATTAAGATTATTCGACATTCTAAAATGAAGAAAAATAAAATAAAACAAAATATCATAATCATGATTGACGCGCGATGTTTGTTTATTGGGTTAATGATTAAAAACGAAGATGAAGAACAGCTGATCTGTCTCTCATTTGTTTTCTCTTGGCCATTATTGATATAAATGTGTATCGATCTTCAAGTATTTTTTTCCAAGTACAGATTGAATATCAATTATGATGTGTTGATAAATAGATTTGTTGAAAGATGATTTCTTAGTTTTTGCCTATTCGTTTATTGATTGATATGAAGATATATAGAGGAGATTGTTTTTTTACAAAATTCTATTTTTTATTTTTGAAAAGAACTAATGTGCTTTTTAATCATAATGTTATCATTATTTCATTTATTCTATATTTCAATCAAATACTTACATATGCATTCTGATGAAAGTAAATGTTTGCCCCGCACTTCTGTAACGTTATATATATGTATACCCAAATCTATCTTCTTGCTAATGCATAAATTATATTCAATAAAAACATTGTTGACTCTTTCTCTTTTTTTTTTCTTCTTTATCAATGTTCTCTATCTATACACATATTATTTTGATTGCGCATTATGGTCTCTATAATAAGCATACAAATGAATGAATGCAAAGAAACAATAATATCGATTCTCTGTTTCAAACGATGGAAGGAAGTTTGTTTTCGATTAAAATATCGATAAATAAAGAAAAATACAGTTCCTTTTCAACATTAGTAAGTAGATGATAGAAGAAAAAAAAAGACAACGATAAGCAAAAAGAAGAAACAACAGCAATGATTAATCAACAAATACCCATAGATAATAGTTGTCTGTATATTTTCTTTTTTATACTCAGAAGTTTTTAATTATAAAAACTATTGTTTACGATCATATGTCTCGATTCTAAAAGCAAGTATATTTATGAAAGCAACTATGAGCATATGCTTCTCATACATACATATAGACATTTATGATTATGATATTACAATGAAATCGACAATAATGTTGATATAGAACGAATGAGAAAAAGGGAAAGATATATATATATATATATATAATTCTTCATCATAATAATGCGAGAAAGATTGATATAGTCGAAGAGAATAAACTCATAAAAACGTATAAATCAGTCAAGAGACGAGAGATAATCAATATATTCGTATTTATTAAATAAAATTTTTTCTATTCGATAAATATAGATATTGAATCATATCACACAGATTTCAGCTTAATCTTACTCTGTTTTTTTGTCTTAAATAAATATTAAACGCCACACAAAAACATCTATGTTTAGTGCTAATATATATATATTTCGTACTATTCTACGGCTATAAACCATAATAATACAATTATCAGCCATATCGTTACTGTTTTTTTTTTAGACAGGGCAAACACCCACGAGAACTATAATCCAACAGTATATGCTGCATGCACAAAACGCTAATAATGTTGATATAAGGCTTTATAAATTGATATATACATACACACGTAGAAACGATATTATATCTATATTTTGCCATGATATCTGCTATTAATATCTATACAAATGTCATCACTAACTTACTTTATTCATGAAATAAAATCTATTGAACGATTTATTTTTCTTTAATCTTTACGAACATAGAAATGTTAAGTAGTTGCGTTTTAATGTATATATAAAAAAAGGAGGAGGCTCATCATCATCATCATCATCATCATCATCATCAAATACAAAAATGAGGGATAAACGAAATAAAATGTTCAGTAGCTCTATCGAAAAGATTAACATACTTGTGCACATTGTTTGAAAAAGAGAATAAAAAAAATTTTTTGCTTGTTAAAAATGCACGCATTCATTTCATATGTTAAGAAGGCTTTGAAACGGCCATCATATAGACAATCATCAACATGTATAATTATATTCTTAGAGTGTATTTACTAAAAATTGTCATCACGAATGTGGCTTTTTATTTCGTTGAAGTAAAAGATTGTTAATAGACTATTTATATAAATATATATATAGGCATAAATCTAATTATAAATAAATGTAAAATGAGATTTGACAACCTATGCATTCAATGATATGATCCCATTGCTGTTCTTTTCTTTTTTCTCTCTTCATATAATATATTGACATTCACGCTTTCTTTTCTGCTTATTTATCAATAGTACTGCGAAGAACTACAACAAGAAAAAGATGTCAATTTATTTCACGCTTCGAACAAGATTCTGTGGCACGTATCGTGAAGTCATTTTAGCGTACCACGTGATTCAAATATTTCTTTTAAAGTCATTGAATGCCTTGAAAATTTAAAGAAAAAAGAAATGAGTCGCAACATAAATACAAAGAAAAGAAAAAAGTGTTGAGTCTTCTCTTTTATAATATTTTTTTGCCGCTTCCCATTCTATTGTACGCCTATCGGGAACGACAATCATGACAGCTAAAAAGAATGACATTCAACGATTAATCGAATGTTGTATATGTTGTGATTATCTCAGTGATGTTCGTGAAACACCCTGTTGTCATCAATTATTTTGTTACTTATGCATACAATCATGGCTGCAAAAGCCAACGAACAATTGTCCACGTTGTCGATCAACACCATTGACAGAACAGAGTTTATTAAAAAATTTTGTTGTACAACGTTTTGTCGACAATCTCAAATTTTCCTGTCCGAATACATTACAAGGATGTAAAGCAATAGTTTCACGCTGTGATTTACAAAACCATAAACGTCTATGTCGATATTCATCAGAGAAACTAGCAAATAAACAACGTTTAAAATTAGATGAACAACGTAGTTTACTAATTAAACACAAAGAAGACAAAATACATCTGACTGATAATGTTTTGTTTGATTTAGCAAAATTATTTCGAACCGAACGGGAATATGATTATGCTAAAGAATGTCTACAAATGATTAAAGATCAAACGAATTTGCAAGATATTCTTTTACTTCAAGCAGAAATCGAATCTGAAACAAATCACTATGATACAGCCTTAGAATTGTATATAAAAGCGTGTTCATCTGCAAAATCAATTACACAACGTGTTGCATTGCTTTCAACTGAGGGATATTTATTATTAAAAAAAGCTCAATACGAACAAGCAAAAGATATTTTTAATCAAGCATATGATCTATTACGAACCGATGATGTATCTCAAGTCAAAGCTGGAATTCTTAATGGTCTTGGACAAATTGCTGCTAAATGTGCTGATGTGAGTTCCCTCTGTTTCTCTTTGTTAAAATGAATATTTTTTTTCTTTACATTTTAAGTATAAACAAGCAATATTAACTTACAATGAAGCAATGAAAATAGTCGATACAAATTCGAATCTATGGTCAGATATTATATCAAATCTTGCTGGTAGATATTTATCCGTTTCGGTTTTTTTTGTATTTGTTTACATTTTGCAATAGATATCCATCGTAAGAAAGGCAATTATAATGAAGCACGACAACTTTATTTACAATCTTTAAAGCAAACTGAATCAATCCATGGACAAAATCATCCAGCGATTGCTGATATTTTGAATAATCTTGCTATATTACTTAAAAAGGAAGGAAATTACACTGAAGCTTTAGATTATCTTAAACGAGCATTGAAAATTTCGAAACATTATTATGGATCAGCACATCCTAGTAATGGACTTTATCTTACTAACGTAGGTGATATTTATCGAAAAGTATGTAAACGAAAACTATACGTATTCTATTACAACAAAAGAAAACAATAACGATTGCCTCTATTTTGTAGCAAGGAGATTTTAAAACAGCCGAAGCAACATATAAAGAAGCTTTAACATATTTAGAACAATCATATGGAAAAAATCATATTGAAGTCGCTGAAGTACTCAATTCGATGGGTTTAGTTTTAAAAAAACGTGCTGATTATGATGGCGCTGAAAAATATTACCAGCGTGCTATTCAAATAGTCTACGATACATTTGGTCGTGAACAAGAACATTATAAATTAGGTATTTATTATAATAATTTAGCTGATCTTGATCGAAAACGTAATAAATTTGATAATGCATTACAAATTTATCAACGTGCGTTAATTGCTATTGAAAAAACACTTGGTTTGCAACATTCGGAAGCTGCAGAAATCTTACATAATATTGGGCAAGTTCAACATCAACTTGGTTAGTTTTCATGAAAGAATCTTATCGATTAAATTCGTCGTCTGAAATTTTTTCTACAGTAACTCGTAGCACATTGAAAAAAATCGAGTAAATTACTAATGTATAAAAGATGTGATACACAGAGGGGTTAGTAGGGAAAGGGGGACACCCCTAACCTACATCCATATTGTAGCCCCCACCCGATAGAATCAGATCCGAGTTACACCCATGGCAGTATGTCTTATAAACGCAATTGAAGTTAAATGTTGTCCATAGCTATCGCAATATTGGATTTTGTCTCGTCTGACTTTTTGTGATAATCGAAATCTTTAGAGTTTTATTAGTTTGTACAAATTTTAGTATTTGAGATTTTTTAAGAGAACTTTGCTTTAGATGACCGAAGAACGTAAGCATGGGCAAGGAGGAAACAGGAAAATTCAATTCCACGGAGTTCTCAAAAATAGAATATTGTATATGTTCTTCTCCATGCATTGCAAGTTGGCTTCTCACTAATTAGTTGAGCTCAACTTTTAATATATGAAGAAGAAAATATTTAATATTCTACTTTTGAGAACTCCAGAATTATACGGATTCCTGGAGTTCGCTGTTTCCCTCTTGTGTACTAGTCTAAATTTGGATTGTATTCTGTTTTCGAAAGAGCATTGTTTAAAAACACTAAAATTCAGATTTCAAACTGATTTGGAGATATACTTACAAAATTAGAAAACGCAGACTTCTGATATTGTCAACTTATGATCCGAAAAATTCCCAAAGTCTTACCGTAAGTATTCGTTGAGTCTATGCTGAAACAAGACAAGAAATTTATTCTTGCAGCTTATCAAAAGATAAACTCAGTAGTCAAAACGATAATCGATCAGCAGGCATTACTGAAGTTGAGCACTGAGATTTGTGGACATTCTCGTTTGTTTTTAATAACTGCGAAAATAAATGATAGTTGCCAGCCAAAATTCAGCATTTAGTTTTTATAAAACTAATTCATTTTGTCTCTTATTGTATTTCATCAACGAGAACATTTTTAACATTTAAGATAACACTGATAGCTTGAGATACAAATGAATATTGTTAGTTTGATGCTCTCTATAAGTGATATTTCCAAGTATAAAACAAAATTTTAGGCTTGCGAAATTCGTTTAGGAAAATGTACGTCTGTACGTTACAAATCTGTATTTTACTGATAAAATCTAAACAGTTGAAACTCAAATTTTCCAGAATTATAGAATTTTTTTTGCTTACATATTTGTTAAAAATTGCAAGCCTTTTCCTTTCTCTATTCTATAAATATAGTCGTTCGAAATTGAGTAAAGTATGTGTGCTTTAGTTGCTTTTCACTTGTCAGGCTGATGATTCTGGCCTCCAGAAATAATTGGATTTTGTTGCAATCAGCAGGAAAACACCGGAGATCATTGGAATATGAGAACCACGAGCTTGTTCTTCTCGATCTGGGAAGCATTAAAAACTTGAAAAAAATGACTTATTAGAATGATCACATATAATCTTTTGACTGGATTTTTGAAGTGTGAAGTTAGTGAAGGAGTTCACATATTCAAAATGACCGATTTCAGATAGTATATCTGCTGCTATTTTTCCAAATCAAATTGAGCCAAGCTAAGTATCCCATACGTTACGCAACTGTTATCTTTCTACAAAATAGTACACGAATATCCGATCGTATCGCTTCACTTTCGAGATGTAACAAGTTTCACATATCTCTTTTTTCGCAGCAATTTTTAGTTGTCTTTTCATTGGCAAGATATAACTTTAAGTCAAAATGACAGTGATGTTCGGAATCAGCCTCACAATCAGCATAGAAATTGAATGAATTCCAGCTAAGACATTTTCTCCCAGGTCAATCACATTATGGTTTACATAGGCTCTATTTCATTCAAACCAAGTTCTATAAGATGATAGAATTCAGTTTTTCATTTCGAATTGATTTTCTCATAGATTATTCTATTCGATTTATTGACTTTCCATGGTGTCTTTTTTTCGAAATTTTTTAATTGTTGTTCTGTAGAGAATCAAAAGTTGCGTAAAACATGAAAGTTCAACTTGATCTAGTATACTTGAAAATTTTACAGAATATATATAGTCAAAGATCGGCAAACTCCGTTTCATATTAGATTTAGGAATTCAACTAGATATATCATTACAATATTTGACGAATAATGACCGACTTTGTTACCATGTATCAAATTGAGGTAAAAGAATTTAGATTCGACAGTTACAGATAATGCTCTTTCGAACGGATAAATAAGACAAATCTCTACAGTTTAATCAGTAATTTTTCAACTGAGATGATCCACACTTAATAGATCCGTTACTGGTTCTTGAAATAAAAACAGCCCAACAAATGAATGTGTAATAATTTCGATTTCCAAGGATTGGAAAGCGCATGATTCCTGTGAGATATATGTTTGTAATTAAATATTCTATAATGACGTCCTACAATATGATCTGTCCGAGTCTTTCATAGATAGCAAAACATAGTGAAATCGAGCATCTAGAGGAGACTATGGAAAATAACTATTACTACCGCTGTCTCTTATGTTAGTTATAAAATCCGACTCTATGCACTTTCTCACAATGTTGAAACAGAGAAAGTTATATACTTCGCTTGAAAATCTCGTCCATGGCAAATAAAACTTGTTCAATCAAACCGTGCAAGAAATTCAAATATTACTCAATCTTGCTATGGATTAAAAACAGAACTTTACACATCAATAAATCTGTATGTTTGTAGAGTTCGATAACATTAAGTTCCAAGAAAAACAAATGATTTATCGACTCCCTCCTTGTAATTAATTTTGAAAATTTTTAACAACAAATACTATAACAGATTGTCTCGTAGTACGAATGGTTGCGTAGACAAACTTATCTAAACTCAATATCTCTATATGACTAATTAAATCGAAAATTACATTCATGAGCAGATGTTAAATTATACCTATAGTTATTTCTGACAATTTGTTCGGTAACCTTTTGTCATATCATTTAACTGATCTCTGCCTTTGTAGATTATTTAAGTTTGATGAAAGAAAATTCTTCGATACTCTGCGAGTTACTGTACGAAAAATTTTCGAATGAACTTTGATCATATAATGTAACAGGATCTTTAATTTCAATAAGGATTCGATCGATGACTTCTCTTTGTTTCCTTAGGTGATTATAAACAAGCTATTGATTATATAAATCGTGCTTTAATTATTATTAGAAAAGAATTTAATGACAAGCATTACAAATATGGAATGTTTCTTAATTCTCTTGGCCTCGCATATGCCATGATAAATGATTATAAAATAGCCTATATACATGTCAGACAAGCATTACAGATTCTTTTAAATAGTTTAGGCACAAATCATATTGAAGTATGCGATGTCTATTCAAATTTAGGTGACATTTGTATGAAGTTTGTTGTTGAAATTGATCAACAAAATCAAAAGCATATTAGCGAAAAACAAGCAAAATTAGAAGAAGCAAAAGGATATTATTTAGAGGCACAGAGAATCGTTCAAGCAACATTCGGTAACGAACACACGAAAGCAAAACAATTTTCGTCGCTCTTATTTATTATCAATAATTATAATTCTTTATGCAAAATTTAGATAAATTAAATAAATCCATTGATAATTTTATGAAAGTATTCTTCTACTTGCATTACAAATAATAATAGAACTATGAAAGAAGAAAATTCGATAGTATTTTAAAGCTGTATCATTCGAAAGTCATGCTCGAGGGTGTGGGTGGATGTGGGATGTTACTTAGGGAATAGTTCACACTCGCACCTTTACTTCGCTTTTAACTTCAACAAAGTCCATTTTTACTCAGACACCCACACTCGCTCCATGTTCTCTGAGCACGAATATTATAAAAATGAAGTATGTTTTGGTGCAGATTCATGACTTCACACGAATCCGGAAAAAAAGTTTAAAGTTTTCTGTTGCATTTATTAATAACGACGAGCGTTGAGACAAACACAATATGATATTAGCAGTGCAGGATTTTGCTGAGAAAACATTGTGATCAGTGTTTCCAATAGCAGGTGTATACCAAGCAGAAGTAAAATGTACAGAACATCTGCTAATTCTGATTTATAATTTGCTCTAAAAATCAAAGTGTACTATGTACACTTTGCAAAAACTATTTACACTTTGATTCTAGAACTTCACCTATACTGTATACGATATTAGAATGTGACTTTCCGATTATTTTTCTTGTTCAAACTCATTTCTCATATTTTAAAAAATATTGTGTTAGATTATGAGACAGTATGCCTATTTATCATTGATTTGGAGATGGATGCAAAGGGGTCGGGATGAGAGATTTTGTTACGTTGTTCTTCATTTCAATCCCATTTTCACACAGATTGGTGTGATTCGCATAGACAACGTAGTGTGATGGCGACGTTGCTGTGATTAAAACGAAGAAATGCAGTTGGTCAAAAACTCCAAGAAAGCATTAGCCAAATTTTTTCAGACAGGTGACTCTTATATCTCTTTCACAGTCCTGTTTTCCCTGCTAATTGCTTTCTAAATCTTAATTTATAATCACCACTGCAAAACGAACAATACGTTTTGTTGTTTAGATCGAAAAATTTGGTCTCAATACGCTTTGTACACTTTGCTCATACAAATAAAGCGTAGACGTACATTTTGTTTTAGATTTCTATTGGAAACACTGATTGTGACTACTGGAGGCTATAGTATGTTGCATCGAATCTTTACGAAAGAACATAGCAGACAAAATCTGAATAAGGAATGTCTGTTGGCAACATAATACAAGGACCTAAAAAAAAGAATATATTCGTCGTTTTAAGAAATATTTTCACAAAATTAAGATTAAATTTTAATCTTTTACGTAGCGTCCAAAGAAAAAGCCGTAATCGTTTTTCGATTTGAATACTGTATAGGTTTAGATAATTACGACAGCGAAGCAAATTATATACTTCGATTCACAACACCGGTGGTTATATGCCAGAACCAGCAACTATTAACAACTGGCTTATGGGAAGAAGATCCATACAAAAAGACACCATTTCAAGAGCACAGTGATTTTCTTGCTAATGCACAAAAGAAGGTTACTTTTGTAGTTTTCGAAAATCTTGCTGACCATAACCCGATAGTTAATGAATATACTACGAGTGCGGTTCAGAATGTCTGAGTAACAGAACCAATATTCCAATTTTAATTTACAAGTAAAGCCCTCGACACATTAGAAGACCCGGGATCTTCTATTCTGTCTTATCGCTTATAAGTTACAAGGGGGTCTTCTCCCAGGTCGAGTAGAACGATCCGTAAACGGTCGTAAACGACACAATTACGGTGAAATACGATTGTCGTGGCGGGCTGTCGTTTACGCATTATCGTATACGAGATGATTACGGGCAAATATGGCCGTATTTAGGATGGCCGTTTACGGACCATTGCGAACGATAGAGTAACGATTATCGCAAACCCCCGTATTTCAATCGTTTTTACCGTATGGTGTCAGAACGTGTGAGAACACATTTTACTAGGATACTTATGTTCTTTTTCTTAGTTCTCGTTCGAACTGAACCTATTATTGCGTTTTATTTTTATTCCGCTCTCGTTCGCATGAATCGCAGTGCCCTCTCTCCTACTCTGTAATATGCGCATAAATTACACCAATCACTGCATATATGTGGTAAAAGTGTTACGATGCTTTCTTTCTCTTCTTTGAACATTTTATATTCGTTTAGATTATGTAAGGGCACGAAGTCTAGTAACATTAACTAGAAGTTATTGTTATTTAGATTATTTAATTCTAAATTTATTCTTTTAGTTTACTTAATTTTTGTCAAATTTTAGATTTTATTATATTTCTATCTTTACATAATATCTATCTAATTTTACATTTTCTTTTCTTTCAATTTTACTTAATTTTTAATTTTTATCTAATTTTAGATTTAAGTTTTATGTTAATTTTTACTCTTAATTTTTACTATTGTTCAATTTTAGATTTTGTTTTTATTTTTTATTTCATTCTAATTTTTATTTTATTTTTTTAAACCTTTTATTTATTTTATTTTGTTAACTTTTCATTCATTTTATTTTTATTGCAAGTTATTTTTTTTATTGTAATTTCGTTTATTTATTTTTTTATTGAATAAATTCTATTTCAATCATATTAAATTTTTATCCGTCGCAAAAGACCTGGACCGAGGTCTCAAAAAAACTGCGGGAAAGCAGATCGTTTACTGTCGTACACAATAGAGAATACTATCTGTATACGGCCACTGCAATTCTTCGTTAACGGCCGTTTAAATCCCCGTATACGGTACGGAGAAATACGTCCGTATTACTGCCCCTGTTAAAAGGGGGAATACGGCGGCGTAACGACCCGTATTTTCATCGTAAACTGTCGTAATTACAACGTATCCTTGTCTTTTACGACCGTAAAAGACGCCGTAACGGTGTTCGTTTTGATTGACCTGGGCTATTATATCCCCTAAAAAAGTTATATTTTTCAGCAGTCTTTGTAACAAACATCCGTTTCAATTCATTTTAATTCAATTCAATCGTTCGAAAACGGTTTTTTTACTTATTCGACATGTGTACAACGAGAAAGTATCAAATTCTATCTTGTGAAAAAAGAGATATATCATTAATAATAATAAGTATTCTTTGAATATTAAAGGCAGTGTATCCGAAAAGTTTGGCAAAATGTCCACTAGCTTTGTTTTTTCTAAAAAATTAGATCTGCCATTAAATAAAATTTTAACTTCTCAATAACTACATAACTCAGAAAAAGATTTAACTTGTTTTGTCAAGCTCAATCGAATTAATTTGTCTTGATTTTTGACTAGTATTAATGCAATCTGTTCACATGAAAATCTATATTCTAATAACATATTTATTAGGCTCAAGTCAACTTCAATGAATACGTTTGTATTAAGAATAGGGGAGGGAGTTACCGTTACCTGGTAACGTAACGGATCCGTAACGGTAACTTTCCACTCCTAATTTAGAATAAGAAATTAATTTAAAAAAAGTAGTTGGATACAAATCTTGTATTGTCTTCTTGGCCCTTTTTAAAAATGACTTTAGTTTTTATTGAGAATAGAAATGCATTCTGAGTCTCATGAGAAGTACTTACAAAAAACCGATGCGTATTAGAGATGAAAACCAAATCGAATTGTCAAATAATCTCATTGGATTGAATTAATCTGAGGGGAACTGTATCCGAAAGAAGATATAGTCGAATCAGGGTTTTCTTATTCATTTCTGCCTCAAGCGTATATACATGAATTCACGTTTTTTTCAACTATGAAAAAAAGGTTTGTGATGAATATGTATCAGAATTTCTAGAGATAACGGTAATTCGGCATTTTAATTGTTGCACAACGAATTTTCACCTATTATGCTACTATTTTATAAAGATTTCTCCATGTGTTACACTCAAGGTTCTACACTGAGTCCATTATAACTCAAGACCATGAGAGGGTTTTTTTGTATAGAGAACCGTAAGAGTTCTTTCACAGTATGCTGCATAAGAGCAGTAAAAAGATCCCATGATATGTGTTCTATAAAGAAATCCATTCTTTAC